>JABASD010001774.1:0-34644 GCA_019776165.1 Pogonognathellus flavescens
TTAACTATCATTTGATTGGCTCAATACAAATATCTTATCCTATACTAAATCAAATATTTTTGGAAGTTTGTCCCACGTCGACTCTCTCTCAAATGGCGGGATCGCTATGCGTCGCAACAAATATAATATTTCACATTAACTCTGCTATACGTACTTCATACATGGATAAATAGTAGTAAATTGATGCTCAGGATTATTTTGAGAGTAACATAATATTTTACCCTAATGCACTGTACGCGAATTGAAATCTCAATCTCACTGTCAATTCAGATTTTTTCATTTATCGCAAAATGTAACTGTAAGAAAGTCAAATACCAGATCAGGTAGTATGGTTTCATCTTTTCATCCTAGTTTGATGTATGTAGATTCGTCACTAGAAATCTGTGTCAGAAGTAACAAACTGTATTTCTACATCTACTGCACTGCAAGTGCCTAGAAGATTGACAATGAGTTACCTATAGCAAATATTTATGATGTATATAAGTAATACCACTAACTATAACAAGATATATATACTATGTACTACTGTAAACATATTACTAAAAGCATATACACATATCATATTACATTATATAGAAGTACTCACATATTTTTCCATCTTCAGTATTTTTATATGAATTTGTCTTGTGGGAGCACTGCTGCAGTTGCCTCCTTCAACCCACAATGCAGTCTAACATTCTATAGATTCGTTCTATAGGGAGAAAACTTTTCCACACTGAAAGGTGTGTGCTAAAGTCATGAAATCATCAATTGGGTTTGTATGGCAGGGCAAATGTTCATCTTTTCTATGATTCAACAACAATAAACAGAGAACAAGTAGTAAAGTAGAGTAATCCCCTCTTGCCATGAAAAAACGGTGTATGTTCTCAAGCACTAAAGAATGAAAGAGCGTAATGTGTAATAGACGGCAACTGGAGTCATTAGTTTACCTCTGAGCCACAAAAACAAACAAGAAATGAAAAAAGCGTGTGCTGGAGTACTTGTGTGCAGGTGTAGGTACATATTACATATCCTTTAGGTGCAGAGTGTGAACAAGATTGATCAACAAGCCAACATCACACACAAAGCAACCATCATCATCTTCCAACCAGTACAGCATTCATATATCCGTAGCATCCGGTAACACAAGATGCCACAAATATAGTACAAGAGAAAACTAAATTCATTCACACACACACCAGGAAATTGCAATCGGAGTTATGTTACTGGGTTTGTTAGCCAATTCAAACTACGCTGGCTGGTGGTTTCGAATGACATGGTTTACCATCATGAACGTTATTACTATAAATACAATGTGGACTTGCATCAAATTGAGTGAAGATACCATAAAAGATTACCTCAAGCTACTACTGCAGTACTATAGAGTTTAACACAATACTATAGTTGTACTAATAATGTTATTAAATATAATCATATATATTTATTACCTGTATTCATATTGCTATATATCTATAGTAGAGTATTTTGTGTATAATATATCTGAGTATATTTGTGTGTGCATTAAACATTAAATTCTAGTGTGTAGTATTTTGCAAGAATTTATTGTTAAACAGAAGGCTGGCAGCATAAGGGTCTTGGTGTTACTAAAGAGTACTATTATAATATTCAGTTGTGTTTGTTCTATATAAGTTTCTATAAGGTTGTATAGGTTGAAAATATTTGATATAGAAGCCGTAACATTAACAAATAGCTGATATGGTAAAACAGAAGACAGAAGTGAAGATCGCATCACATTACATCCGTACACTTCATTCATTCCCTTCTTGTTATCCGTAGTTTGTCTAACACCATAAGTGTAAGCGTAAAAGTAAAGTACATCACCATCACCCTCATCATCGTCAAATCCGAGTCAGGGGCGGGTTATGTGTATACTTATCGTATCCCACAGACTCAACGACTGCACACTGTTTACTTTACTATCCATCACAGTAGAATCCCTATACAGTTCAGATGATCAGATGTATGTAGTCTGTGTGTGTATAGAGTATTATATGGTAGATGGAAAACAATGTGCTTTGGTATGGTCTACTCAGACTCACACACGATAAAGTTAAGGCTGTTTAGGAACGAAAGGAGCTATATGTGCGTGTAGGTATGTATGTTTGCGAGATAGGGAAGTAAACAGAGCTAGAGATTGGGAGATATAACACAAAGATACTATAGGAAGTTAGATGCGATTGCGAAAATAGAGAGAAGACCACAATTGAGTCATAAAAATGGATTAGATTGTGAGATGGGGCTCATTTTATTCTACCTCTGCCAACTATCTCCAGTAGAACTGTGTGCACAGATATTATGTACTGCCAGAAGCCGTCAGCAACCGAAAAACAACCAGTATAAGTCTGTAAGTATTGATATCCGGTATAGGTGTACAGACACCAAATGGCAAATAGAAGTTACATAATAATATATAAACGTATTTGCTGCTGTGGTATTGTGTTATGTTCATATCAAAGATGTGATGGCACAATATAAACAGAAGTAGAGGCTAGAGGTGTACATGCACCGTACATCTGAACACAGTAAATTGCCTGAACTCTCGCATTTTATTTATAGGAGCAGTTTAGTATATTCTTTTATTGAAGAACGACCGTCAATAACATACCTTATATTGATTGCCAAAAGACACGGTACATTAGATACAATTAATTATTATTAATTAACATAATAATATAGAATGTGTTAATGACATAAAGCATACTTACTACCCTACGATTCTTTTTATTTATAAAATTAATTTATACTATAACATTAGGTAGTAGGTGCAGTAAAACCAATACTGGATGTACAAGTAATAGTATTGTACAATTTGATTGAATTAATTTAAGGGAAATTATTCGTTGAAAATCAGTTAAAACATAATTTAAAGTGTATCGCAATTGTATCCTGTGGTACTACTAAAAATATTTGACAGTTTGTCATGTAAGGCTACCTAATCCTCAAAAGTGTACTAGAACTTCAATGAAACTAAACAATAACAATACAATAGATGTTTTAACAGTTTGACCATCATAAAGTAACATTCATAGACATGTATCCTTAAAACAGTTTCATGAGAATGTTTTAATTAGATCGTGTGCTTTGAACTTTAAAAGCGTTGGAAGAGACATTAAAAACATTGTACTACTTTGTATAAAGTAGAAAGTGTACATACATAACACGACATACCTTATATAGTATAACTTGACAAACAGTCTGGTTTATTAAACACATTTTCGTACAGTTGAAAAAGGGGACATTTGTGACTTCATTTCATTGTAAACAGAATTTCATGGATGTTAATTCAATTTAGCTTCACTGGAAGTAGAAGTAATGTAGATCCTGTATAACTACAATGACTTTTTTGATTCTGATAGAAAATTAATTTTCTAGCAACACGACCCACTTAACCTGTCAGACAATATTCTGAGAAGAAACCTTCTTGGATTCACCACCTCCATATGTTCCCGTATACTGTTTAAATGTATAAAGCAATTCAATTATAGATTTCTAGAGAACTGTAATATTTACTGACTTACATAAAGAAACTATGTTTATGGCTTCATGTAATATCGCATGTCAACCTGAATTCTTGACTTACACTAAAGACACTGAAGAGTCTCCGCTGTATATTACAAACTTATAATACTCTACCTACTTCAATGAAGTTGAAGAAAGCAAATAAGAAGTAGTATGCATACTATTGTAAATGTATTTCGCAACATTTATTACGAATAACGAAGCATAAGCAATTCGTTCGTCTCAACTCTTTGTTCTGTAGACAATAAATATTTGTGTCTCAATGCAAAAACATATTAAAATTCAAGGAAGTGAATATTATGGTAAATATGGTTATGATTAGGACTTGAGGTATATGTCCTATTAAGCTAGATAGTTCAACTGGAAATTATATTACTTATGAGGTATTACCTGGGAACATGTAAGGTTTCCTATTTAAATTATAAATATTAAAGCAAATGTATATTTGCAAAAATTTTACAGTTTATTTCAGCATGTACCAACAGTACTAAACATGTACAATATTAGTGCAATGTAAGCATATTGGTCTGTTTACTGCTTTGTCTTGTTTTTGGCGTATTATTGCATTGTGTTTACACTTAAGCCATATCAGCATTTTTTCAGACGCGAGATTGTAAGATATGTACTTAAACTTCAGTTTAAGAAATTAATTTTACTATCAATATATTTACTGCTGCTGATAACGTGTAGCTATTAACATTTAAATTAAAATATTGTAATTGCAAAGGGTACAAACTTGTAACTAATCCCATGAAGATTACATTTTTGCTCAATAACAATGAGGATTAGAAATGAAACTCCTATACGAAGAAAATTATCTTTCCCTTCCACAGTACATGTTCACACGACGAGTCGCACGACTTACCACAATTGCTGAAGCTTAGTGACTCGTCCTTGTCTTTTCAATCCAGTAGTTGTAGTAGCAATCTTAGTTTTTTGGTTTCTTTAATTTCCCAGAAAATTTAACCCATAAAAAGTAAGTTCCCAGGAAAACGCTTGCTAGATTCTAATCAAAATCACTCTATAATAGTCATCCTCTCAAATGCCTTGTGCTTCCAACAGCCGTTTTTGGCAATGAGTTTTATTTACCCCGAGCTGACATTATTATACTGTATACACGGTATAATATGCAATCTGTTTATCCATATACATTAGTACACTCTACACACACGCATATAGTAGATCATATTTTATGCGCCGAATATACAGGGTAATCTAATTACTAACACATACAAACTAAACGTTGTTTTATCTGAATATTATTACACTCTGTACTGACGTGTTCCATCGATTAGCATCTATAAATAACTTCCTTTTTTACGCTTGAATATTTTTAAATCTTGTTTACAGTTGTTTTAATGTGTTTTACTTTGAAAATGTACTTCAGCAATATATTTCCCAGCCAAAGGTTTCTATTTTGTACGAACGTTTCTATTTTAAGCTTACCCAAAGGGTGAAAATGTATTTTTAAAGTGGAAGAGTTCTTTTTTCGTATTTTTCCATTCATCTGCATCAATTGTGAAGGAAGAAAGCTATATACCTACTTGACCTGTAAGTATTTTTCTCTCAATTTATTTCAGGACGACATAACATTAAGGAAGAAAATGATGAGGAATAAAGGGTGAGTGAGTACAGTTAGGATAAGCGTGATGATGATGGCTACAAATACCTAAAGTTACGATTTGACTCGCGTGTTCCAATTCCGCTTTGATGCTGGTCGTTGTAGGAAGCAGTAGGTATATTCACTGTGAAGTGTATTGGTCCTAGTAAGGATTTCTGAAATGATGGTGGTAAGGATGATAATGATGATGACGATAATGGTGAAAGTGATGTGATGTCGCATAGCGTTTTCTATCCTCATATTAGTTTCCTCATTTCTCCATTCCTATTTACAAATCCCTTCTTTTGCTCTCCCACTCTCGCTCTTTCCTCTTTCTATCATCAAATCTCAGCCTTAAAAGAAATACTTTTTTACTAACTAGTGTTTATAGTACGTACGCAGTTTTTGCCCCTCTTGTATTACTACTTCACTTGGAGTGTATTACATGGATATTTCTTTTTAGCTACTCTAATCCAAAGTGCTGCTTGATTTTCCTCTAACAAGAAATCAAGTCTTGGTTACTTCAGTTGTTAAACTTTATTGTTTTGTATTTTACCCGAGTCTTATTAGTTAGTTTTAACAAGGCAGCTTATAGCTTAAGAGATTTCACTTCGACTGTGCTACTACAAACATTCTTAACTCCTAGTATAATATTATTACAACACATAATACAGTGAGAATTTCATTGTATAAAAAGTATACTTATATAAGCAGTGTACAGTGTAGTACTATCTACTGTATATTGCTACATGATAAAAAAGCTATTGTACAAATAGGAGCAATAATAGTAGTTTAGTTGAAGATGCAATAATGTAAACTGATTGTTACACTATACAACTAGTTAAACTTCGCCATAGAAAGTTAAATCTGAGAAGAAACAAAGGAAAGAATGCGGAAAGCTTGCGTGTGTTGTTAACTTTTGCCCTGGGATCAAATCTGAATGTGATTCCGCATTTGGTTAAGATTATTTCAGATGAGCTGAGCACTTGCTCGTGTTAGTGTGGGCTTAGCCCTTAGTACTACTCGTCTCTCCATGATACGAACCTATAAAATAAAATGAGATCTTTCTATACCTTGTCTCCTAATATTATTTCGTTTGGTTCTGAGAATCCCATATAGAGGTACACACATACTATAGTACTCTCTCTGTGTGTATTTATGTATCCTAGGTAAGTAGCTAGGGGTGCAGAAGAAGATGTGATGGTAATACTAGTGGATGGGATAATGGAGAAGCTAAAAGTACAAGGAGAGGAAAGGAGAATGGCTTGGATGGTATGAAGAGCTAAAAACTTGTGTGAGAAAAGTCAAGTCAAGAGACACATCCATACAATAACACCTAATCGGCCAAGGAGCTCGACTACAATAGCCTTTTCAAACTTTCAATGGTCTTCGGTCAGATTGAGAAAAGGTTCTCTCGTGAAATTGGTTTCTGTCTTGACGCAGTCCTTATCCCTCGCACAGTTCTCTCCTATCTTCTGTCGTTATGGCACAAGGCGTGGAATATGATGATGCTTCATCGTTTCCTCTTCGTCTTTCTTCGTATTCTGCTTTAACTTCCAACACTACCACTAGCACAAGAATCACATCAGAATCTTCATGACTTTTTCCTTTTCGCTTTCCCTGTCTTTTACTTTCACTTCATATTCACTTTTGGATTTACTATCTACACACTTTCACTTGTTCCTTTTTTGGATTTGTCAGTCAGAGTCCAAAACTCAGACATACGCAGGATGAGAAATCACACAGAGTGATGCTTGCTCAAGATATACCAAGCTTTACACAGAAATCACGATTTTTTTGGACAAATCCTATGCATCGTATATGTAAAGTGTGGAAGGAGTGTATATTTTCTTTAAAAATACGAAGGTAGCTTTGCATCAAAGAAAAATGCTAGATATGTTCCTACTAATGTAAAGTTCAACTTTCAAAATTTAGTGTGAGTGTTCCTTGTCAACTATTATCTGCGTATTCCTATGTAATATATGTACAATCTACCTATATACCTAAATATGGGTTCATCACACGAAAAAAAGTTCACTTGAGAATGCACATTTCATTTTATAGTGGCAGAGAATAAAATCCTCCATTTGATTTCTTGTATTTATCACTGGTTTTTTGCCTATATAAAGAGTGTAATAAATTTCTCCGCAAAATACCACTGTATTAGTATAAAGTTAAAATCTGAATCGTATAATAGCAAAGTGGAGAAAGAAATTCAACTCAATTCGCATCAGTTGATTTGATGTGATGATAGGCCCTTGGAATTGATGGTGAAATCCTACGGCATCCCTCTCTGAAAAGAATGAAAAATCCAACTCCATTTTAACGAGGGTATGGTTTACAAAGTCACACTTACACACATGTTCTTACTTATACGGCTAATTTCTTATTATTATACTTTACTTACTTATAACTTTTACTTATGCACAGATAAGTCAAAACATATTATAAATCTAAAGCATTTTGGATAATAGCAAAAATTTACCTATGTAAAAAACTGTATCTGCCTATTTTATTTTATTAGCCAACTTTAATTTTTATACCTACTTCTAACTTCTTTTCCAAGGGTATATGTATCACCTGTTTATATAACAATGGAAACTAATCTGCACTACCCATGTAGTATTAACATAACTGCAATTTTTCCGTTTTTAATAATCTCTTTAAGAGAAAGTAGCTAATTCTTGAATATAATTAATAATATTTTGAATACAGTCATTAAATAAAAGATTAGACCATAGTTATAAGTTATCATCATTAAATTTGCATATAGCAAATTCTTACGAAAATACGAGAAATGATTGAAAAGTAGAATTTTTTATATCCGAACGGAAGGAAGGAAAAAGTGGAAATGGTGATGTGAAATAAAAGGTGATGGTATGAGAGAGCAAGTTATTTGGTGGGTATCTGGCCTATCTGGTGCAGATTGTCAGTGGCAGTTTGTTGAGTCAAGTGGAAAAGCATCTATGATCAATTAGAGGAAGGCCTAGAGCGGGGTGGAGTGAGATGAATAGGCAGAAGAAGACTGATCTTTTGACGCAGCTGAGTCGTACAAAGGAGATCAGAGTTCAGCTTCATTACGGCAGGGAATTAGTCGAGTTGGAGTGAAACCGTTGTTTTATGCCTTATTGACTTTCTCTCCGCCTTTCTTTTCCTTTCTCCTGCTTTCTCCTCTCTCTTTCTCTCTTTCTCCCATCTCTCACAAAGACTTTCTCCAGAATTATCTTTTCTTTCTTGCATTCGAATCGTCACCCCTTCTCTTACTCTTAGCAATATGGCAGGCATTAAATGTAGAAGTCCTGGTTCAGTTCAGCAGCACCAACCCAGTCAACCGTCCTTCCATCCGCCGATTCCATCCACCATACCAAATATCATGCCCAGAGCAATTACGCTATGTTCGCTGGAGCACATTGCAGTAAATTACGGCCATCATGTGATGAATGCCTCTATGTGTACCTTGCTTTGCTTACAAAGACTACGATTCTATTACTGCTATATTTAATCCGAAATTCGGGTTACAATAATATACCATCTTTATACAAGGAAGAAGGTACGGTATATATAGGTAAAGGCACAATAATAATAAGGTAATAGTTTTTTCTATAACCATACTTTTTAAAAGAATTTTGGGAAGGTTAGAGTATAAGTTAGTTTAAAGGGAGGTCAATGTAGTACCTATGCCTATGCCCATTTAATGGGCGTATTTCCATTAATTAAGGCAACAGAAATGAAAGAGCCAATGTATATATATTAAGTGTATAAACACACTATAACTCTTGTGCGTGAGTATTTTTTATCATTCTGTGTGAAGATTATATTTAAAATGTTTAAATTGATTAATTTGTTGATATTAATTTGACTTTAAGACTAGAAGTAAATACGTGTAGGCATACCGAGCAGGGAAGAACTACAACTACGCTAGCTGGTTATAAAAATGTTTACTGTGTAACAAAACTTCTATTTCCATTCTTACTTATGTGAATACAAACGTACTTTGCGATGCCTATTTACATTCAATTCAGATTGCAATGTCTCATGGTGCCCATAATATTACATGTCTCTTTGTTTTAGATATTTGTTTAGAAGGTATTGTGCGTTTGATGTTATTGAAAATCTTAATATGGTGTGTTCACTATTTTACATTTTATTTAAGAGACAACTCTATCAGAAAGAGTCCTAAGAGCCTTAAAACTCTTATACTTACAACAAAAGAATGTGTTAGAACATCATTTTCTTTTCGCGAAGCATTTAAATCGTCTTTCTCCTTGACTCGTAAGAAGAATGGGTTTTGCAGTTATTGTCGTAATATCATATCTCCATTGAGTTTAGTTCTGTCTGCCTACTTCTGTCACAAAGTCAGATTATACTCAGTTGTGTCGCATCCTTTGAGATCTGACAGGAACCTTCAACTTGAATGCCTTGTGCAAACAAAACAAAAGCCAAGAAACTTCCTTGTCTTTGATAGTTATCTAAGTTAATGCATTCGGGTGGCTTATTCAATGCGGAGGAATTGTACTTCCACAATAAAAGTGAAAGTCAAGAGCCATTTCTTTGGCTTTTGTTTTCTTGCTTTCTATGCTTTGCTGATCTAAACTTTCTTTAATCTTCATACTTTCAAAGAACTGTCTGCTCCAAACATTCAAACATTTTCAGACCGAATCATCTTCAAAGTAAGACTTACCTGTATAATGTATAACCATCATCAAACATGACAGCAATTCTGCATGACCCATAATGTACAATATTGAATTTGGATTGCCAACTATAAACAATTGCAAGCACATACTTTTGCAATTACATTCATAATATAATTGAAAAACAGTAATACTTTAATTGTGAATCCAAAAAGTATATACATACAGAATTATCTAAAGGACAGTTTTTCAAATTAAGATTGAAAATGTTTTTCTAAAATGTTGTAATCTAAGTAGCTCCTTGTACCATTAATCTACTTGTACAGAATAACCAGATTGACATGATAACTAGGTAAGCAATTAAGGAATTTTTAAAGAAGTGAATATTAAAGGGTCCTGTATGAAACAAGTTTCACCAGTAGTTAAGACAATAGTACTTGACTTTGAAAAAGTAAACATAACAAAAGAGACATGTTTATGAATTACGGCTTATGTACCTACTACCTACAGCTCTTCAACTTTGGAAAGAAAGATCATTAGCAGGTATAAACTTTAAAAAAAAACTTTTATTTGGAGTAACAGAAAATACAGATAAGTTTAAGTAACTACCTAAAGATATCCTGATGTTATAACAAAACTGATATTAACGGGGTGTGTAGCAATCTGTAAGTCAGTTGGGAGATGTGCGTAAAACGTGTCTCCAGATCTTTTACTACCGTTGTCATTTGTCTCTGTAATGAATGCATAAAAAGAGTATAAATCTTACAAGTCTGACGACCCATAGGAATATACAATGAATTCTTACGCCAAAATTCATAACTATGCCTGGCACGGTCATGTTTGAAAAGTGGGACTGCTAAGATTAGCTGCGTAATGTGTAACTACTGTGTACTCTTCAGGAGACATATAATAATGTCTTTCATAATATTATGTGGAAAATTAATACCGCTTCAGTTTAACTTTAGGCTTACTATTGAATAATTTTAAAATTATCCAGGTAATGATGTAAAGCTTCCATGTATAGAAGCAGAAATGATACCTTCAAAACTTTAGCTCTCGCTCTCTCTATGTTTATACGAGATTTAACTATTTGTGTAACGATGCGTGCAGGATGCGTCCTTGTCCATCATTTGTCAATGTGCTTAGTTTGTCTTCAGGAAATATCATTTTAATCTTATTGCACAAAATCACGTAATGAAACTTGTATCTAACTTGAGACATCCGTCATTATTGTTGGATAATGTAATTTATCGATTTCAAAATTAGACCTTACTATACAGATACTTCGAGTACCTACATTAAATTTAATTACAACTGATACAAGTAACAATAATCATTTTCCGATGGTACATACAGATAGTACACACGTGTACCAGAATATAAAAAACATTATAATAATTATTAATATTACATTTTATTGGTTTTTACACTTTTGAAAAAAGGTGTCTGATATTTGATTCTGTGCAGCAAATGTTAATTTTGAACAAGGCGACTTTGTTTGTGAGAAGCTTCGTATTGGGTTTTCCAATTCATCATGAAAATGGGTTAAGAGGTACTTGGGTCAATTGGATGTGCGTTCGTGAATTGCACACAACAAACTGTCTGTTCTTTTTCTGCCATTCTGAACTGAAATTGAAGAGACAGCAAGAGTGAGCGAGTCAACTCAAGTTGAATGAAAAAGGAAAAGTTCTACTGGTTCTAGTATTGACTTTGGAAACAGAGTGATTTGCTAGCGTTTCTCACAAAAGAAACCTTTTACTGGATATTTGTGGTTTCTGAAAAGAGCACGGTTGAATTATTGGCAAAATTTTGTGTACACCGTAATACAACACAAATATTTCATATAAACCTTTCTATATGTCGTGTTCTGTATAAGTATTCTTTTATGTTATTTATGTAGGTATATTGCATAGGACAGAGCATGATATTATTAATTTGTGTTATCAACCTGCATTGAGTTTCATTCAACTCCCACTTCTCTTATCCTGTATGAATCTACACATAGATATACATAATACAATGTAGCATGTTATTTATTGCCCACTTTGTCAATCTGAATTCAACTATTGTAAATACACGTATTTCTGAGAATCCGCGAAATGTCACAACACCTATTACGTGGTATTACCAAGTTAACCAAACCATGACATTGTATAAAAACAACAACACAGTTTTATACAAAATGCACATTTACTATCAAAACTTGACAAAGGTACTTTGTCTCCTTCTGTTCTCTTTTTGTCCTTTCGTTCGTTGCAATACATAAACATAGTGCTTTCTGTTACTATTACGATGCTCCCATATGCATTCTGACATTCAATAATTACTCTTGCTTGTATATGTACAAATCCATAACTTTCTCGATATATATGACAGTATATTATAGAAATACATACACATAGTTGCAGCACATTACTTTTGCACTTTTGCAAGGCATTTTTATTGAAATACACAAGCAAATACACAGAACTCTAGATTTTTTCTTTCAGAACGTCAATGAAGACTTGAAGATATTACATGAAATAAGTGGACTTCATTCAAGAAAGTTCATACTGATGAGAAACCTGTCTATTATGTGTCTGATTCAATTTTGATTGTATTTTTATGCTGGGTAATAGTGCAATGCAGTCAGCCTGTATAGGTACTTACTGCTGTAAAGAATCTCTTAATTTGATTTGCAATTAAGGTCGTATTGTTGATAACATTTGATATAACTTTTTTGCTGAATTTATAAAATGCACTTATTTACTTGATATATAAGTAAGTTCTAAAGAATGTCTTTGTACTAATTTGGTAGGACTAAAGTTTGATGTATTCATGGAAGGACTGTTTAATTCTTTCACGAGTATGACTGGACTGTTGTAGTAATTCTTATCGTTTTACTACGTTGTTGCTGTTCCTGGTGCTTTAGCTGTTTTTAGAAAAACTCAATGCAAAGGTAAAGGTGATGGAGTACCAACAAACAGTTTTCAGTCTCAATGGAAAAGTGGAAAATTAATATTCATAAGGAATGTTCTGTAGTGTGTAACGTAGCTTGCTCGAATGAATAAAAGTCCTAGAAAAGTAGCTGCGATTCTTTCACACATTCACGAGGTGAAAGTTAATGCAATTTAAAATTTTAATTTTTGCTGAATAATTAGGCACCTACTTCGAAGGTAGGCAAGTGAAAGAGACAGCGAAGGAAATAAATAATTGAGTTGTGTAGTCTGCCAGTCAAACCCACTGTGAGTGAATAATGTAGAGAAATAAGTAAAGCACAGCACGTGTAACGCGTGTCGTGCACCTACCTACATTCTTTTAAAACATTATAAGTTTTATGTACATTAGAACACATATATGTTGACATTGGGTAAACATTTTAAATATGTAAACAGGAAATTCACAGTTTTACACTGCGAGCAAACCATTCATCAAAGTTTCCATGAAATCCATTTAAGTCTCCAGAACTTTTTCACATGTGATGCAAACTCTCGTCGTTCTGAAAGACAAAGTTCAAAAGTTTTTCAGCAAGCCGTAGCAGGAAATCTGCAAATGTACATTTCATGCTACATACTTCATCGATATATTATGTAGTAGTAATACATTCGAGCTACTTATATAATATTTGTGTGTGCACCACTTACCATTAGTGTTTGTATAAAAGTACATACGTAAAGTACTTACAAACTTGTTATATAAGGACAGTAAATACACGTGACATATTATGAGCATACACTTATAAGAACTAGAAAGGATTTTAGTGTTTTATACCTTTTATAACGTCCATTGAGTTGATTACTGATGTATGTGCGATGTAAAGCCAACTGTATCTAACTGTACAGTTCAAAACTCTTTGGAGTTGAAGGTGAGTAGGTGGATTGATGTACTACATATTATATTACGTACCTTGAACAGTTACTATATACAAATGAGACGCTTATTATGTGTTCCATTACAAATTAAGGGCCTGAGAGAAGAGCCATCGGGACACACACGCAGGGTACACTTTACCTTTTACATTTTTCACGTCGAAAAACTTTCACAATGCGTCATTTGGTTTTTTCAGAGCAAGAAGTAGTGAATAGGTTGACTGAGTGGGCAGGTTGGTAATATATATTTCATATGTGATATATAAAGTGATATAGAAATTCTTTAAAACTGTATAATATAAGTATATCGGAAAGATTAAGTTAACTTACAGTTTGTTGTATATCTAAATGTATGTAAAACATTTTTGTTTGCTCCTAGTCGTCCATAAAAGTAAGTGCAGTGTGTATCCACCGTAGCTATCCAATTCATTTAAACGTTGACAGAAACACGAGAGGTTCATTTTATCCTTTTGAAAGTCAAACTCACCTCTGTGACTGTACTTCGAATACAAAGTATAAAGTTTGAACTTTAAATGTCTTTGACGTTGTCCCTCTTTTGTTTTAAATTATGTTGCCATTTAGTCACTATAAAAGATTACATGCATGCCCTGCAGAATGGTATATACTTACATATTATAAACTTAAGTGTAAATATATGCACTATATGCACGAAACGTAAGAAATAATGCAAGCAAACGAAAACGAATGAAAAAACAACCCGCTTTGCCTACTAAAAATGCAAAGTTTATATTTAGCAATACAATAACCCTTCTAACATTCCATTGACGTACGTGCAAAGTGCAAACTTATAATAAATGACATGCCAGAATATATATTTATATCCTAATATACCTAAGTATGTGCGCACGTAAGCAAAGTGTTAAAAGGATATCATGAGAGAATATTATTATGAGAAATCATGACCAGCACTAATAAAAGTATATATTCGTGTAGGTAATTTACACATACTTTAAAAAATGCAAAACAACACGTCATTTGCAGTAAAAAACACGACTGCAATAGAAACTGAAACTAAACGTCAAAAATAATGAGGGGAAAAAGAAGTTCATACACAGGACTTGACCTCAAAGTCAAATATTACTCACTCAATCGTCAATGTCTAGGGAGTACACAGAAATTTATAATGGGTTAAGCACCAGTGGTCTGGATTAGCCACAAAAAGACGAATTTCTGAAATTAGGGCTTTTGAGGCCTTCGGCAGTGCAGAACCCGTTTTTCCTAGGCACGTGCCTATATACAATAGTGCCTATTGTGTACGCCCTTACTCGTGTCGTGTGCAAAGTTTTGTAGAAAGTGTGCTAACTAACAATAGTAAAACTAACAAGTTAAGTGTAGAATAGGCCAATAAGTTTATATCGTACCTACAACTAATTATAATTTTGGTAGAAATACCTAAATGTTTTAATATTGCATGTTGAATTCCTTTTGTAGGAAAAGCAATAAAATACTGTGTACTTTCATGACCAAAATAATCACGGTGAACTTGTTAATGTCCATACGAATAACCTGAAAAATTCGTATAAGTTTCCTATATAGATGTAAGCTAATCTACTTCAGTCAAACTGTCAAACATAAAGAGATGCATGCTGGCATGTGAAGACAAAAAAATTATGTATGCGTTTTTTATTCACAAAACCAATTGACACAACAATATATTTCTAAGCACGGTTCCTAGATTGTTGGTTTGAGGCACACAAAACACAGGCTTCTACGAACCGTGATTTCTAAGGTCACTTTAATATAAATTTAATGCTATAAGTCCATGCTTGGTACATACATACTTATTATGCCTCGGAAATATAATATACCTTCTTGCAGTTTGAATAAACCCAAACATAGGATTCTATTTTTCCTCAATTCTTTCGTCCAAATCCCCGAATACCTCTTAAAAAACAGTCGTTTACGCAAAATTAGAAAATCTGTACACGTTATTTATTGCACTTTAAATAGTTCAACAATTCTTCCATAAAGTGGCTGGACCGGCCTGTTATTGTGATTGAGTCTTTGGTTGTCCTCATCTCTTACATTATTAAATCGCCTCATGTCACCGAAGTTAACGATGTACGGTTTGTGAGAAATTGTCCAAAGAACTATTTCTGAACAGTTAGGTGTCGTCAATGATCCATGATAACGATACATAAGATCACCTTGGACTGGCAAAAACGGACTGAGATCTATATGCTGCTTCACATGTTTCCCTTTGGGATCGTAATTTCTTGGGAAATTGGTGACAACAGGATTAAGAGCGTAGTGAACATATTTTCCTTCAGCGATTGATAAAATACTTGTAGAAGTAGTATAGTCAAGAAAACACGCAATGACAAGTAAGCCCTTTGGGTCATTTGCGGCAGCAGCGGCTTTAACTGATCCATATGATTTTTTATAGTGGACTAAATGAAGTTCCATTGGAAATCTATTTCCGCCCAGTGAATGTTCTGATCCTGGCCAATTTCGGTCACCCCAGTGGAAATGAGCAGCAGAAAATTCATAAAAATCGTCTAGTTCGTATCCTATGACAAGGGGGCGAGAGACTGTTGGTCCAAGAGTAAGTTGAATCGTGTGGCCATTGTCAGTGACATTAAAGCAGTATGAGGAGTATCCAGCGTAGTTGAAAATCAGAGACTTGTAAGGTGTTAACGTTGAAGCGTCATGGGGTAATGGGAGATCAATCGGAGATTGTGTTTTGCCAGTTTTACAAATTCCTGACCACATATCGCTAGTTACGTCACAATCAGGATGGTTATAACAAAATCCCCCTGGACGAAGTCCGACTCCAACCCCATGGCTTCCTTCCAATATCAATGCCAAAGTTAGGGAAAGAAAAAGTAAGGTTGTTTTTCCTTTGGTGTACATTATGTGATCTACAGAAAATTAAGTTAGGTAAGTTTACAAACAATACTCACTTATCACTATCACAATTTGTCGATTCAAGACAACTTTATTATTATCTACTGGGTAGATGCCTTAAAAATGATTAAAATTCTGAATTGGCTCAGTAGATATTAAACTGCCATAAAGTCGCAAAGAAATTTGCTGTGTACATATACGTATTTGCTATTAGTTGAAATTGGAACTGCTCTAAAAAGCCTACTGTAGATAAGGTATCATATTTGTAGCAAATTATTGACGCACTGAAAAAAGTATATCGTGATCATTCTTCCATGTTGTATAAATTGAGGTACTATACGTAGAACCAAGATCGTTATGTGTAGTTTATTATGTTTTTATTTTAGTATCCTATTCTGTAGTAATCAATAGGTAGGTAAGGTGAGTCAGTGAAGCATAAACTATACTTACATCAAGAACTTAAATTAAAATCCTTTCACTTCACTCCAGATAATATTTTCTCAATCTGTATTAAAAGTAGAACAAGGCAATGATAAATCGTCACATGAATGCAAATTGAATTTCCAATCATTTGATTGCCTTCTTTCTCTTTTCTTAAGAAAATTGACAACAGCCTATCAGAATAAAAAACAATTTGCCAAAATAATAGAGAAAATTTTATAACAATAACGTAAATACTCCTACCTTAAGTTAAAGTTGCTATGTTCATAGGCACATGCCATATACAGGTTGCAAAAATAAAAGAACTGGATGTTAGAAATTATAATGCAGACGACGGAGTGATGAGATAAACAAAATCGAGGCAAGACGAATGACGACGTAGAATGACTTGACGCTTCTGGAAGTCAACCCTATGTCACCAAAAAGATTTTATTCTCAAAAGTGGGGAAGATTCTGCTCCAGCATGCTGCAAGTATTTCAAACATACATACTACGATGTCTAAATATATAGAGGACCCGAAAAAACACCTTTCGTGATGCTTCTTAAAAAGAATCCTTAGACACTGCGTATATAAAAGGATTGACTTATATTCTTGCCTCTTTGCTTTCTTATAATCTAAGCTTATAGCTTACAGACTTAAGTCAGAAGGCAATCCTTTCCTAACCCAGATTTTACAATCGGAAACCTGAATGTGTTTTCCCAACATGTGAGATCAGCACACACAGAGTGGAAACAGTTTTTATATGCCTTTAATGCGTTTTATATAGAATAAAGTCCCTTCCTACCGCTTACCTACATTTATGCGCTCTTTCGCTTGAGCAAGTTTTATAAATATGATATAACAGGTACTAGGCACTAGGCACTTATAAACATTAATATTGTGTGTATTTTTTAGTACATTTCTAATACTTATAGTTTACAGTACAATGCTATATTATTTAAGAACGTTAACAACCTGTTAGTTCAGTCAATATGAATGTCTGTAAATATGGTGTAGGTATTACTAGGAATGTATACTTTTGTGTAAGTGCTAAAAGCATTTTCCAAGAAATGCAGGAAATTAAATATATGTAATCATATATATTACTATTACTAGGAAATTCTCAAATATGAAAGGAGGATTATGTGTGTGCGTAAAAGAATCACAATAATATGATTTCTAACACCGATGTAAGTAGTAAGTCTCGATGTACCTACATAGAATTACAAGAATTGCAATTCAGGTGATATGAGACAAATTCTGAATCTGGAAATTAAAACGCTTATCGTTTAGTAATCAACTTATAAAAAATATGCGAACTGTTATATAAAATGTCTGTAGAAAAATTCACTAGAACAAGTAGTAAGTTGGATTGAGTCCTCATAGTCCTCATTGAAAATGATTTATCTTCGGATAAATAATACTATACCTCAGCTTAAAAAGCAACAAATCATTATTGACGATTTTCATTCGTAACGTTACCTTACAGCCACAAAATGAATAAATAAACATGAAGCGACAAATGAAGGGTTCCTCCTTTCAGTTGTGGGTATTTGTTTTCCTATCCACAAAGACCCAAAGAGGTTATTATTTGCTTTTAGATTACAAAAGGTAGAATATGTAATATTTAGTCATAGTAGCCATTAATTTACTTCAGTATTATAATAGAGAAGGAAATGCATTGATAATTGACAAAAAATTGAATACTTCCTACTGCGTCCATTGAAGATCGTATCCCACTGAGCATTATTTATTTATCACCCTACAGACGCCTAAACTGAATGTGAGAATGAGTCATGCTACACTTTAATTTATTGTAATAGGGATAGTAAAAGTAAGGAATAAGAAGATGAATGAAAAACCTACCTACTACAATACGTTTGATTATCTATGCACCTGTGCTTTTCAAATATTCACCATTCACGGTTGTATTCACAATTACATAATTGTCATAAGATCTCACTTCCCCATTTTCTGTAGAGTTACTATTATATACAACTGTCTTCTGTATTATTAGTCCTATACAGATTGCTACCATGTACAACAATTGAATGATACAGCAGGTGCTTGGTAATACATAGGAGTAGTTATTGTGAGTCTTTTAAAGGCTACATTATTAGTATTAAGGCAGTGATAATTTGTAACAATAAATTCTTTTCCCCTCCACTACCGTCAAGCTTGCCGAGATCGATTTCAATAAAGTTGGTAAAATGTAATGTAACTTGAGATATTTGTACTACAAGCAGAAAGAACCAGCGTAATTAGGTAATTAAGGTACCTCTCATATCTAAATGAAAATTTTCTCAATCATTTTATCAGGAAATAATATTTAAATGACACAAGCGCATCATAGTAGCTGGAGGTAAGAATGAGTGGTCAACTTCGAACAGGTTAATTCTTAATCGTACTCCTAAATTCAAGTGTTAATAAGTAATTCACTAAATGTATAGCAAAAATCATCTAAATTTTTTAGAAGAAATAATATACAGAAGTATATATAGTTTATTTATTTATTTAATAATTTTTCCAATCCTGCTTTGCTACTAATTTATGTTTAAAAACCGAATGGAGGAAATAAATATTAAATATACTTACCTCTATTAGCGTTTGTTAGGTTAAAGAAATTGAGATATGCTGGAGATTAAAACATTGGCAGCATAAGTATATTCTGTGTCTAATGTCTATCTCGGAAATATGGGTCATACTACTGAAACGAAGTCGCATGAAGTTAAATTCAGTATGTGTGAAATCTGCTGACTGGAATTGTGTAGGTATGTACATTATGCACAGTGTTGGTAAATTAAATGATATGTAGGTCTTTTAAGTGTGATCTCATTTCTTTAGCTAATAAAAAGAGATAGGACAGGACGAAATCAATAGACTATATAGAGGCAACACAAGTTTAATGGGAGAATTCAAGTAACTTACAATTTATTTCCAACACTAAATTGTTGCTCGTAAGTACTTTGATAGGTAGTAAGGTAATTGCATTCAGATTCTTTATATAAATATGTTTCCTATACTATAACATCTAAATCAATTGCATACTTCAATGAAAAGCATTTTAATTAGCGGATTTCATTACTAAATAAGTTTAGAGTATTCACACTTTATTAATCATTGAGTTTCTGTTTTATGTAATCATATAACTACTTCGATTTGGACATTAAAATACTTGAAAAGTAATCGCATGAAAGATTAGCATTGGTTTTACATATAAATACACACCAGTGGGGAGCCAAAATATTTCTATTCTCTATTGTATAGGAAAGCTAATCTCAATTATCGATATGTTAGTGTAATAATAATAAAATTAAGTGTGGTAGGTACTTTATAAATTAGAATCAGTCTCAGAATTAGCTTTTTGATATAAAGCTATGACCAATAATAAAAAATTATTAGGTAATTGCAGACAGGTAACTTGGACGGGTATTAATTAGATTCATTTTACATATTCAAGGTTATGTGATCCAGTCACAATTAATTGCAGTGCACCAACAATAGTTTTTAATATACCTATACCTATACAGGAAAGAGTTTCGGTTTAGTAATTGCAGCCGCAGCCAAGGGCGTAACTACGAATGGGCTCCGGGCTTGAGCCCTCCCCAAATTCCGGAAAAAAGGGTTGTCAGACAAAATTTGCGGACTTCGGCCGCAAATTTTGACGTTTTTAGGCTTTCAGCCCCCCAGACGGTTCGAGCCCCCCAATACCAATTTCTAGATACGCCCTGGCCGCAGCCTACTGCTGTTTTTTTTGCAATTATTAATCTATTAGTTATTTGACACGGAGAATAGTTTGGTCTTTATAAGTGTGGGAACCACACATGAAGGCAGGGGAAAGGATGACTGCTGTTGCTTTCTCTATTTGATTTTTATTATATCATCTGCAATGTACTATGCGTATAATATATCTAGAGTCTAGAGAGCAACGTAATGAATGAATAAAAACGTGAGGTATAAAATGTCAATAAAACCGAGAATACGACCGACCGCAGTGAGAATTATTATGTGACAACAGCACTGTGGAAATTACTTCCAATATATAATGACAAGGAGTAAGACGGTGACAACAACAACCGTGTGAATGACTCTGCAATGGTCTGCAATAGTATTATCATTAATCTTTCCTTGTCATTCAACAGCGTCGTTCCTGCGGTTGACTCTCTTCTGCTGTTTCATTTCTCTGCTGACACTCCCTGACACTCTTTTCCTTTAGAGAAGGTCTCTTTCAACAAATATTGAATCTATAGACGCAGTGACAAAGTAATAGCAGAGTGTCCAAGCGATTGAAGTGTCCAATCTAAACAAACTGATACGTTACCACCCACATGCTAATAGAAGTCTCCGCGATTTATTATGTACAGGTATTCTATGTATGTAATGTGGATATACTTATATTTACTACTATGGTACATTGGGAGCCGTGACGGTGCAGTGGGTGAAGATAGTATTGTGTACATAAAGGTTGTGTCAATATAAACTCTTTTGTTTGACCGAGCTACACAAAATTCCAAGAAGTTTCCAAAGAACAAAAGGTCAATTCAATGGAGAACTGAGCAGAGGAATCCTATTTTCAGTCAACAAAGAATTTTACACTTGGATTTGTTAAAATTATTGCAAAATGAAGAATTTCTTCACTATATTGATATTGGTATGGATTACTTAGTTATTTTGTGAAAAAATACTTTTGCAATGAGAAGAAGGGGTTGAATTGCATATCGTATTAATTTTATGGTATGGACTATTAAAAATGCTTACGACAAAGACGGTCATTGCCCTACGAGATTACATTTTAAGCTGGGTAATAATTAAAATTAAATGGGAAGCTGTTGTGTGAAGACTGAAGACGTAACGAACATAATCTCTCATGGCGGTTGACATAATCCCTGAAAATGTCAGATGCTACGTAGAAAACAAATATTGGTAGAGGAACGTTATGTCTCATCTCGCCATTATATTATGTACCGGTACCGCACATACTGCTTGTACTACTATTGCCACTGCAACTTCATAAATATATTAAAGGAACGCTTACGAACGATTCTACAAGTTTATTATTATTAAGGTTACTGTTACTTACATACTTAAACTTTCTAAAACTAGTGCCAGAACTATATATTATAACCTATGATGCCCTTTTAGTTTTAGACAGGCATAGTGGTAGTACTAATGCATAGTACTTCCAGGAGAAAAAGAAAAAATGAAGAATTTAAAAAATGGGAAAGGGATTTTTGGAATCCAGACAGAGCTTGGTTTGAAAGACCAAAGACGAGCAAAGCAAGAGTTGTTGAAGTGAAACTCAAAGTGAAGGAGAAAGTCGGAGTCTCAAATCTGAACGAATTACGTTGGATTTGGCCCGCGGCTGTCACGAAGGTAGATTAAAACACTAACGTGAACATGAACATGTCGTGGCATTACTGAGCTTTATAAAAAGCTCTATAAACTCACTGCTTTCTAATACTCCCTTCCTTGTCATCAGCCTTGAACGACACACTAAGCTTTTTATTGCAGCAGAAAGTATGTATCTAGTCAGAATACGGGAACTGCTAAGGTTAAATTTTTTTATAAAGGAGAAATTCCATGTACAATAGTGCACATCCATCAAGTAGAGAATACAGTAGGTATCATTTGTAAGGAACCATACTCCTTTAGATTCTTTCACTTTACTTTTGCATTAGCATTTTATCTCAAGTACATAATTTATCGATGACCTGCTTATTTGTATACTTGGACAATAATTTCATTTCTGAACTTAAATAGAACGGACAAAAACGAAATCAGAAAAATTATGTACTTATGTACATTGCATGAATCCTGAAAATAATTATCTGAAGTATTAATTTTTATTAATTAATTGCATTGAAGTAATTAAGAGCACGTAATATTTGTAATTAGGATTTAAACAGCTTTCAGAAACTGGACTGAAAACGATAGATGAGGCCAAAATTTTAAAGTAATAATAAATAGTTTACAAAAATCCTTATTTATAGTTTTAGCACTCTCTGGTATGAGTCCTTGGGTGACATTCTGACATGATTATGAAAATGGCTGTATTTTGTAGCCTAAGTTGTAATATAAGTCTTGTGTGAATATACTTTTTGCTGCCGTCATCGTCTTGTGTTGCTTTTGCTTACTTGAGCTTGACTTGTTCTCGTGTTAAAAACTGAAGAAATTCTCTCTATGTACTTCTCTGCACACTAAATAGGTGTATATTTTTTCTCCAGCTTACAACACCAACAGAAACCTAAGCTGTCGATCTCTTGATCTTTCACTTCACTTACTCACCGTTGTGAAAAAGAGCGACAGACATACAGCCCGAGAAGGAGAGTGAAAGTTGAAGAAAAACAATGGCATTTTGTAAGGAACGGCACTGCACGACTAATAGAAGAAGGTTGCATGGTTAAAAGTAGTAAAAGGATTTCATTGGACAACTGGCCTGTCTACTTTAGCTGCTTTTTTGAGAAAAACTCATGGAAGGAGCACATGGTGTATTATCAGCACTGATACAATTCCTCGTAAAATTCTATATGTGAACAAAATCAATAATAGAACTCTGACGACTGTATTTTTTAAAGATAAAGTGGTTACGTACCTACCATAGCTTTTATCAGCCTAGTATACGTCCTGTAACACTACCTATGTGCATAAATACTACCCTTTATACTTTCTCTTCGTAGAAAAAATCTTAATGAAAGTAGACATCTTATTTTGCATTAATGTTTTTCAGATAAGTTAATGATTCCAGGAAATAATGGAAGATCAGAGTTCACAACAGCAAGTTTAGCGTAAGTAAGGATCTCAAATGGGAGTTATGTGACAGCGTTTGAAATTGAATTCATTTTGGGGAAAGGAGATGGAGCTTATAAAGAAGGAGAGTACAACTACAACTAGAAAATCTTTTTACAGACGTGTTCTGTTACTACACACCACTGTTAGCAGTTATTGCATCATATTTTTAATAGAACCCTTCGGGATGACATTACATTACCTTGGACGATACGATGCATGATCTCTCCCTCTCTCTCCGACGACAAGCTCTTGTTACATTACATGTCGTGTCTTGTGAACTTGAATTTATCAGCACTGATCCAATTTACACCCATCCTGGGATATTGAATCATTGAAAGACGTTGAAGGATTCTCATGCAGTACTAAAGGGACTTATCTCAAATGACATGACAGAATGCAGTAATAATACAAGAATGTTGTAAATAGTCGTTGCAGGCGTATCTTATCCGTCTGTATTACACATAGTAGTAGTAATGCTAAAATGACCCAAATATGTGTCTATTCTATAAAGATATTCTATAATACAATATATTATTATGCTATACGTAAAAACTCCTACATTCTCGACATGTACAGTATGTGGTGCGATAATATAGACATCCAAGTCTAATCCTTTTCATGTGAAAGTACAATTTATAATAGTAATTCACAATTTAATAGGAGTATAATGCACTATAGAGAGTGTGTATTTGCACAATATCATTTTATAGCATTTACTGTATAAATTGAACCAATGTTGGTGGGTGTTAGTAAAACGGATAAGTACATTAGACGAAATAGAAAAACGTGCAAGTACTTTCTCTTACTTTCTTTCTTACTTACTTCGGAGAAATGATCTGAAGCGATGTTATGTAGGTACTTCACATTCATACAGCTAGAAGACATCAGTATTTCTATTAAGCTGTAATATAATGTAGGAGAAGTATAAATGGTATATGTGTATTAGTAACAGAAAAGACGAGACGATGGCTGTATGTATGTTTTAGAAGATCTTTCTCGCAAGTCGTTTGTTCTTTGAAGGTAGAATTGACAAGAAGACGAGTTAGTGGAACAAGGGATTTCTCACTTTCTATCTCAATTTCCACACCTTCAAAAAGAATTAGGTGACTGTGTAAAGACGACTGAAAGTCTACTAAGCCGGCTCTGTCTGTATATCCAGACTCCAGGCAGACGTTATACACGCACTACTACTTTTGTACCACATAAATAGCACACCTTAGAACTGCCTTCTCCTCATCTCTTTGTGGCAAGAAGCACCAAAGAAAAGAAAATATTCTATAGACGGAGAAAGTTGCCTAAAGAGAAAACGCCTGCTGTACGTAGTCCGATACGGGCACAATAAAGTAATTTCCAAGTATCTATTACTCCCTTGCACAGTCACAACCTATCGTTAGAGATATGAGAGACTCCCAATTCTTCTTCCTATTCCAAATCTACGATTTCTATTGAACCGGGTAAATTTCGTGCGTGTGTGTGTTTCTCTGTCTCAAAGTGTATCTGTATTCTCCAACGACTCATACCAGTAGTAGAATTACAGTTGCACAACTACTATTTCTTTGAATTCTCTGAATGTATAGAGAGTAAAAGCTTTGCAGATATATTTTGTAAAGAAACTGATGTGAGGAGGATTGGCTGCTTCAGAATGTATAGTGCAATGCAAAGGTACCTCATCGGAGAAAATACACGTGCTGCTGAAGTATTTTAATAGAAACATATCAATACATATAATTTAAACACATGTGCGAATACTCTTACTATCTTTAAAGAAAAAACTTGGAAAAAATAATATACGTACTATGTACAGCCGTTGCCTTTGTATTTAGATAGCTGTGTTGTGAGTGACTTGGTTAAAAGGAAAAAAGACTAAAAGTGGGTTTTGAAAGCTTTGTCTTGAATTGCTTTACTCGTACAGATGCACGCTACACGGGATGAGACATGACTGGATACGTTTAGCTGAGTTTAAGTTGTGAGCCCTTAACTCTAACCCGGTGTCAATAAAAAGGGTTTCACAGTCACCCTTTATCCCCCGTAAATTGATCCTGATTGATGCTCCCAAACCGAGAGAAATTGCGAAAAAGAAATTCATCAGAGATCGAAGGATTATTGCCTTCATCTCTGGGGAAATGAGACAGCTTTCTTTCACTCCTTTCCCTTTCTTCCTCTTTACTTTCTCTCTCTCTCTCTCTCTCTACTAGATTTCCTTCGTTCATTCTCTTTACTCTCTCCTTTATCTTTTCTTCGGTCCGAGAGTATAATACGTTCTGTAGTTGCAGTCTTCGTCGTGTGTGTGATCGTGTGTGGTGTAACACACTCTACATCTCTACTCAATTGAACGTAAACTTGAAGCTTTACTGTGTACGACTACATTCTGATGATAACTGTGCCCTGTATTGTACTTACGTACATTCACCATGCCATGCGACGTGAGACGAAACAGATCTGCTTTTGTAAGTATAAAAATGCGTATATAGTACTGTGTAGTAGCTACTACTTAAAGTTATACACATAGCTATCTACCTTTATACTCGTACACGTGTACATATATAAGTACAACTTTATTTTTCCTTTCCTTGCGTAGGTATCTTTAACTTGGAATGTAATTTATATCCGATTTGAAGTCTTTCTCTATTTGCTTTTTCTGTTGCTTTCTCTTCTTTCTTTCTGTTCTTCCTCTTTCCTTCCTTTTCTGTTTGGTCTTGGAGGAAGAGAAAGAAAAAGAGTCTTATGTTATGCTGTTTCCTATTTGTACTGCTAAGACTGTAATATGACTGTACATAGACTCTATAGTATTACTTATGTACACCACGACGACAGCGATGACACTAGTAAGAATACTGTTTGTAGTATGGAAGTGAAATGCGCGATAGGATTGAGTATAGAAAGTACAGAGAGTATTAGTAAATGGTAGAACAGTGAGCCTTAGAGCACATTTACGTCCTCAACAATCCTCTTTAAGATCAGATTCAACTGTTACGAGTTACGACTCTGATCACGATTTTCTTTACAACTTTTCCTCATGCGGCTCAATTTCGTTTCTATTATATCGGTGGCACCAGACTACAGGCTTTGGTGAACAAACTAGCTGCGGTGCACGTATGAGTGAGTGCATAAAATGGATTTCCATCATAGTTCACTTAACTGTAAAAGTGTATTACACACGTTTGCCATTTAGAGTTAAAATTTCAAAGAGAACTATGCTTTTTAATTAATTGAATTAGAGAGAATAAAATAATTGTACCCACTTCGTGGAAACATGTTTTGTCTTACGCAGTACATTGATGGACACAAAATAATTTTGGTAATACTTACTTGATATGAATAAATAAGGGACAAAGCATAAAATGCCTAAGCAGCGGTATGTGTAAGAGTTTTACCATACAATGAATGTACCATAATTTAGAATTTGTGATTCTTGTTTTTTCCAATTTATATAACATTAAAACTTGTAGGTTCCTTTTGTTCATTATATTGTTATCCCTGTGCATGTGTCCAGGATCTCTGGAAAACCTTTTCCAGAGAGTTGTGAAGAATACCCATCGTAATTGACTATATATGAAAGTAGTATATGCATACTGTAAGTTGCATAGAACAATACTAGAAAGAAGAAGTAAGTAAATACCTAGCTAATAGGTAATTACAATGTCAAAGTAGTAATACCTAATCAAAATTGTGTGCTTATTATTTCTTAGGAATTTGTCAAGAAAATTATATAGAGCAGTGCAACCACGTACAATAGAGTAGTACACAGTGGAAAATTGCAGCATGCAAAGTGACTTAAATGACTGATCCGTCGACGTGAAACATGTGTTCACCTTGGCCATGGGACTCAAGCTAAATGTTTTATAGTGCCATAAAAAAGAATTAGAGCAACAATTACTGTCACACAGACCAAATCAGCACTGAGTCCAGCTCCATTTTAATTTCCACGCAAATGTTAAAGGTTCATGCTATTGCTATTACACTTAAGCATTAGAAATAGATATATAGCTGTGCATGTGCACATTCTTAAAGACTGAAGTTTGTAAATAATAAAAGTAAACAGTAATTCTTACAATCAGAATTCACATAACTTAATAATACTAATTGTTTAAGATTTGAGAAATTGACTGCATGGAGATGGTTTACTTAAGCATGACATGTCAATAGGAAATTAAATGTTATGTCCCATAAACTAATGCCAGACCAACTATCGTCAAGATACGCCCTAGTCGTCTACCTTTATTTTATAGTGTATAATAATCACGCAAAGCGTGTTCACCTTTTTCATAAATGAGGTATAGAGCCATATCCAACATTAAACACTTATCAAGATTCAAGAGTGGTGCATGCCAGTGCAGTACGTTAATAATAATGTAAAGGAGGGCAGTGGACACACACTCAAATCAGCACAAATAAATGGACGAAATAACCAATATACATTTATTTATGATCAAGCAATTTCTCATATTGCATTTGTTTCAAATAGCATCATAATAAATATTCAAAAAATCACAAAAGATTGCACAAGATTTTTACAATAATAATTTTTTATACTTGCCCATCTGTAATTTGTAACTCTTGTATTAAATATTTATTTGTAACTCTTGCATTAGTCTTATTTTTAACCCTTCGGGTAAAGTTGTGAAGGAAAAGTGAAGGAAGAATTTCCCTTTTACAATTGATTAATAGTTAATGATGAATAAAGATGAATTAAACTTATTTAAATGTTTTATTACATTTATTTCGAAACTTTCCCTTTGCCTAAAATAGAAATTACAAAATCTACACGTAGGGAAAGCTTATTTCTTCTCTTTTTTCCCAAAAAGAAATAATCCCAGTTCATGTAGCCTTAGAACGTATCATTGATATTCTTGAATCTGAAATTCAGTCATATTCATGTTTATGTATTGCAATTCAATTGAATCAAAACTGAAAGCTAAATGCAGAAATTACCATTTCAATTTAGATTTGATATATTATAATTAAAGTAAATTGAGAACTTTAATGGGTAAGACAACATCGGTCAACCATTTCGCCAGTATCCATTACCATTACAAATCAACGATAACTATTGAAGCAATTATTTTTATGTAATTGCACGATAAAGAAATGTGTAGGTTTTCCTAATTGAGCATTAAAAATTTGATTCCCGTGTGAAAATACCTTGACAAATAAAATAACTGTTTACTATCATGAACAAACAAGCTGGATTTTTACATTTCAGCAATCTCAAATAGTGAAAGTACATTTAGTCCTATTTTCTCCAGCAAAGTGTACATATAGCTGTATTATTTCACTCTACATTCTGAAAACTCAGATCAATCAACGTCCAGTGAAAGGAACGATAGCCATTTAGCAGATATATACAAATGTACTTGTCCTTCATTGTATACAACATAAAGATTAGATTTCTTTTCCTTGCGTAGCTTTTTATGAAATGCGAGTCCTGCAGAAAACTATAATATTAGTTATTTCTCCAAAGCTCCCCTTATTGTATATTTTATTACGCAACAAACTAGAGTTGTGCAAAGGTTGATCCGCTTGGAAATTCACTCCCAGTAAAACGCTAGTACTTTTACATGGAAGTATTGTATAATATAGTTAGTTGATGACGCGATGTGATGACGGATTGATGTTACGTAGCAGACTTTTTACTGACTTGAATAAATGTTCGATGACATGAATGCAACTATTTAATTTTCTAGTACAAGTTTACTCGTGTAGTGTACTATGGAATTATATTTACACCCAGACCTTTGTCCAGTTTCCAGCAACAAAATAAAAGTTAATATTGCTTTTGTGTATTACAACAACAGGAATTACTGTACCCTGATTCTGTCAGTTTTCATGATCTATCACAATGTTCCATTTTACTGCTACTACTACCATGTACTCCAATTCGGACAATTTAAACCTGCTGTGTATGTGTAGTATGTTCGAACGAGCTCTCTCTCTCTTTATTATTGTTCTTTCGTAATACTCAACAAGAAGGCAATATAATAAATTGCAGTATTACTTACGCATTGTATACTCTTCGAAAAAGCACAGGATCGATTGAGAACTTAAAAATACAGTAAAAATCTGGAAACGTAGAAAAATATCGAGGCTAAGGCTAAAGGAAAGTCAGACAAAGAGAGAGAGCTCATTTTAACATAACAGATGTGTTGTAGGAGTAGTCAATCTGAAATTCGACTGATACATTTTTCTCAGTGTTTTCGTGCTTACATCTTATGCTCTTGTAATAGAAAACGCTGTGAAATCTAGTGGATGCAATCAATCATTTCATTTGTAAGAAATGTTTCGTTCTTGTTCAATTCAACTATCACAATCTTGAGTGGTGATTCCATTTCCCCTCATTTGATTTACTAACTGATTTTTTGTAGTTACATGTGCGTGTAACAAATTGATTACGTCACTAATACACTAATTATGTGTCAACAGCATGTAGTTAACTGTTTAAGTTATATCAATTAACATTTACCAGCCCAATTAATGATCATAAAAGTGAAAATATATATGTTGTTTCTGAAGAATTCAAGTGAAAGTGAGTATAAAATACATGTATACAAATATCTTGCTATTTCACATAACCTTATATTTATTAATCACCATTATAATAAAATGTTTCACAAATTATCTTTATAGTTTCACAAGATAAATTCTTTTTCATATCATAACCTTTGTGAACGAGACTCTATAAAATTAATTATTCTGTACAAATAAACGTAGTAATAGTTTTAGGATTAGACAGTTTAGAGAATTATAATTATTAATAATTGGTTGGTTGTGGTATAGTTACCTATAACATTTAGAATTCATTTCTGCATTCACTGAATAGTGATAGGATTATCAGGAGCTGCATAAACCCCCACTAAAATGTGATTCTTCGGCGAAGCAGTCTCAGGTACCATTCGCTTAAGAGTAACCTTATAGCCTTGTTCCTGAGCATAGAGTAGCCTATCTGTGTCAACAATTCGCATGCACATTTTCCCTTGCTCTACTTTTGCACTTTTCTCATGAGTTTGATCAGCCGAATGCCCTAAAACAAAATAATTCCTTAAAGAAATGTTATTCCGGTGGAAAGTGGTGCTTCTCGGGTAATGAAGCATATGATTGCTTTGAATAGCTCCGTAACAGCATGGACAGCATACAAAACAGGCTCTTGTCGCAATGCATTTCTGCAGCACTAAATCCGTAGCAGTTCCGCAAGCATGAAGAGCAATTCCGATATCAAACTGGCCATCAAAATAATGTAAATTGCTTTGCTGCAAAAAGACATTCGTCAATCCCAACAGATCTACTCTTTCTTCAGCGCGTCGAACGGAATCTTCTTTGTTTTCCACCAAAATTACTTGAGATTGAGGAAGCAGCCAAGCCAACAGAATACCCAAATGACCTCCTCCCGAACAAAAATCCACGATTTTGACAGGTTCACCTGTGGTAGCTCGCAATTTCATTTTTTCGTTGTACATCACCAACACTTCTTCGACTAGACTGGCCAACTGGTGACATTTTCTATCTTTTCGGTTTTCTGGAAGTTTTCCTCCTTCCGGTTGTGCAAGTTTGGGAACTTTGCTCCAGTCAAATGAAGATGCAGTATTTTCTACTTCGAATATTTTTGTTGCACTAAATACGATTTCCAAAGCCTTGTCAATGTCCTCTTGACGGGTGTAAAGCCTCAATTTTGATTTGTACCTGGAAGGGTCCGTTTTATACAGACTTTCAAATGGCACTTCAGGTATTGAGATTTCCGCTGTGCTGTCACAACCAATGAATTCAATGGAAGATCTTTCAAAGCGTATCATAGAAATAGTGCCAGCTTTATTTGAATGAAAGTAAGCGTGGACTGTCTCGTACCAAGTTAATGTCTTTGGTAAATATTTTGCGAAAATATTTTTTCCATAGAAATCGACAGTGATTTTGACACAATGGTAGAGTATCAAGTCAGACAGAGTCATATCCGGTCCCTCTGCAAAACTATGGGACAAGTCTGATGCTTCTTCTTTATTATTAGACTCCACATGGATCTGCTGCTGCTGTTGAAGTTTATGATTTTCCGCTTGAACTCGCTTGCGGAAATTGTGAATACGTACGGGTTGACTCAAGTGATACTCAAATCGCGTCAGGTCTTTAGCGATTTCCCATTTAGAGCTTAAGGTTGAGTTGGCTACTTTAACAAGGATCCGGACCACCATCCGAATTATATCCACTTCGCAGAATTTTGTCCACATAGAAGTTTCAGCACAAGACTGCAAGCAACCACTACGGAAGCCCATTAAATTTTGAAGCTGTTGCAGCAAGGGCTCAAGGCGTCGTAAATTCTCGTTATTTTGTTCTGTAGTCATTTGATTTTTTATTCTCATGGAACAAAATTTCAGAAGAAATCGTAACACAGAACTTAATCCGGAGATGATTAATCTTTTTTCGCTAACAACAATGGAAGGCTGTTTAATGGTCCCGACATGTCCTACATCTGATTCGACTGAATTTTCTTTCAACAATGTTCCCTTTTCAAAACCATTGAAACTTTCATACTGCACGAGTACATTCAATCCCTCGTCGTCGTAAGCAACATCACAATCGTCATTCATGTCATTTGTTTCTATATAACTTTCGAGTTTATCGTTACTATCTACAAGCCCCTCTGTCACACATTTGTCGTTGGGCAGGTACAAAATATTTATATCTATCCATTCTGCCATGCGGTAACGCTCAAAAATAGACAATACAATCGCGTTTCGAATATTCAATTGACAAAATGGTGTATTTAGTTCACTAACTTCTAAATACAATTTAGGTTTACATTTTACAGACTTATAATACTTTTGATTTTCCCTTTCGAACTCGCCCTTCTGTAATTTTCCCTCATTGCGCTTAGTAGTAGATTTTTCGGTATTTGAGGCAGACTGCATTGTTGACAATGAACACGGTAAGCAATCTCGTATGGAATTAAATAATGGTAAAAGTCTGAGAAGGTGCTGCGTTTGTCAAAAGCGTAGATGTATAATTTGATTTTAGTCTATCTACATCTGATTACCGACAAACATAACCATTGAAGAATATTTCAAATCGCATAATATTCTTGAGCACTATTAAATGATTCAGTATCCAGAAGCAAGACGCTTTTCAATCTGCTTAACTGCTTTCCGCTCTAGTTGACTCGACCGAAATTTAACCAATCCAGATGTAATAACGGCCAGTAACAACATAAGACTTTCAAAAATCCAGAATCTTTGTTTTGCAACACTCTTGGCTGTACAACTGTTGATAAAAGAAATAAAAACCATGATTCATGTATTAAATACGATTTAAATACATAGATCGCAGTAATACAATTGGAATGCTGTACAGTAGTTCAATAGTATTGACAACAATCAGCAATGCAATGGCATTGTTAAACATAAGTTTGTAATTAATTGTAATTATTGGTATAAATGTATATTCATTGTACCTTCTATATACCAGCCCCGACTTCACACATTTGACTATTTCTTTCAGTCCTGTTTCCAGGCAGGCAATAGGAGTTTTACTGCTGATTTCGAATTCTGGAAGCATAAACAATTGTGATGTTTTATTGAGAAATCATTCGTTAGCAAAAATTTATCATCATAAAATATATCAGTCATTATCAGTGATTCTATATATGTAAACTAACTAGAAGATATAATATCACGATCGCGTAGTATTTAACAACAAACTGTTAAAAAAGAAATGAATGAAACCATACATTCTATATCAAATTGACCTTAACATTATAATAATTATAAACATCATTCTCAAACAAATTTTCAAATCCTACTTTTTAAATACTATATACCTACAAACCTACGCCAATCAATTCATGTTTTCAAGTTACATTACATTTACATTAGTCACATAGGAAAAGTGGCTCTTTCTATTATTTAAGATATTTCTTAAATAATTTTTGGGCTGAATTGTAATCATTTAGAGAATATTTCTCCGGCCTGAATTATAATCATTTAGAGAATATTTTTGGGCTGAATTGTAATCATTTAGAGAATATTTTTCTGGACTGAATTATAATCATTTTAATATACAAAATATACATGTACGATGTAGACATATATTATAGTTCTAAATTAAATAAAACACGTTGGATTCATTTCCCAAACCCCAAATAATAAAATGAGAGTAGTCAGTAAGAGTAAAATAAGAATACATACTTGTGCACTGAACGCAATCTTGAACTACTTCGAAATCTTCATACATCCAACAATATGCCTTATTACTGGGTCTTTCTAATCCATATTGGTTAATGTTCTGGTCTGGTTTCGCTGACTGTTGGTGAGGTTGTTGCAGAACTCCTTCTTTGTCTCGAATATCTTTGCTGGAAATATACTTTGATGAACTATGGTTAAGTACGTGGGACGATACTGTTGGTGCCGGATGGACTGTACCTGACGTCAATCCTTCTTCCAAAATTAGAACTAGGATTGTCAATCTAAAAGAACCATGAAAGATATTCAAATATTAGATAAGATTTAAATAGGTTGACGATTTAGTTCAATAACCAGGAGGAAAGAAGAATTTAAAATAAATTCAAACTTCCCTTAATCGTTAATATTAGCATAATTATCATTATGATTAATTATAAAATTATATTGAAACTTTCACAATGTAATAATTAATGAACTTACACGCCAAGTACAACAATCGAGATTATCATCCGTCTCTTGGTGCACAATTCTATCATTGCTATTTAAAACATGTCCTGTCTGCACGACACAAATTACAAATTTACAAACACCTAATAATAATGAATGTTTAAAATTATTCTGGAATTGGTTATTGTGATTTTTGTAATTGTTTCGGCCACAACGATTTTTAATTTACTTATTATAGAAAGGAAATTCCTGGATGTTGTGAACTTGCTTGCTTTTGTAAGTTTTGAAAGATTTCGACAAACTTTTTGTAAATATTTGGCGAATGACAGTGAGTTGAATTTTCCTCCCTTAGGTGAACAC
>JABASD010001775.1:0-34643 GCA_019776165.1 Pogonognathellus flavescens
TGCCATAATATTAACTGCTAATAAATTATATTTAAAGTAGGTAACTAAGGTAGTTAACGAGAGTGGGTAATAATTATCCTTGCATAATTTTTAACATTGAAAACGGAAAATGAATGGACATTAATTAAAAAATGGACTATAGTATATAATGGAGTAAATGACTTACATTCAGTCACAGTCAATGGCACCTGTCCCACTGCCGTTGTAATTTCGTTCTATATATGTATTTGTACAGGAGACTGGTTTATTATATATATAATAGATATATATAGAGAGATAAACGGTACAGTACTACTTCTTTTTTAGATATATAAATTCTCACTCTCCCATCATTTTAAACAAGGTATGCCTAGTAGCTAGGTATAAGTTTCAGTATATACAGCTAGGTATTCTTGATAGGTACATGTATATTTCTGTAAGCTATCACACATGGCACATGTAATTCTCATAAAAGGTTGAACTTGTCATTACATCATATGCAAAGAGCCTCTGAGCTTGTTAGTTGTCGTTTCTTAGGTCGTCTCGTTGAGACGGGAGAGAAAACATGGAATTCAGAAAGTCATTACAGAGCAAAACACAGAATAACAGAACATAACGACTTGACCGCTTTATGTTCAGATCCCATGAGATAATCCCTTGGCTGTGAGTATATAACGCAGTAGAAGTAATATACCCTCACCATTCATCATTATAAATGCTCTTTCCACTTTCTTTCCTCATCCATTCTCTTCGCATTCTATTTGTAGTATTCTTTCCATTTTTATTCATTCGTTGTTGTTCTCTTATTCATTCTTTCTGCCTCAGTCTTCTTCTTCTCTCCTATGGTTTCAAAACACTTGAAAGGAAAAATACAATGGGAACAGGCACTGCCAACCAAAAAACCAGTCAAACGAAACTCAACTCCAATCCACAACATTCACAATCAGAATCACGCTGTAATAATATGACGTATATACGTATTTACGTACACAATAGAATCTTACATGTGCACACGCAAAACTACAATACAATTCTACAGCCGCTCTACATGTACTAACATTACAGTAGCCGTATATTAGTAAATGTTATCGATGTGTAGAGATACATTATGCTTCAAATACATAGATAGTTTGGAGAATAGAGATAGTACTACCTCCACAAAGCTAAGTCACGAAATCTACACGAGATTCTTCAATGTAAACGAAATCAAAGCAGAGTTGTTGTAAAAATGCGTAGGTATTATTATACTACGCGAAGGAAACCACGGACAAAATGATATAGCATCATCGTCAATAATATCCCGACATAATTACATGCAATATTTGTACTGAGAATAAGGATATACGGGAAATCTGTTAGGAATTTTATATAAAATACACACAACAGTACTGTACTACGGCATTCATCCGGATGATGATGATGGTATCCATATCATAACACATTGTGTGTGTACTTTTATAAAACCATAATTCTTATATAATCTAATGCATTGCTTCCCCGACCGTGCCATTTAGTTTACGGCCACACTCCTTCTCTTTCCGCCATGTGCTCCGACTTCTTAATCGACAAACAACTTCTTGCCATGTACGACATACCAGTGTGTTTTCCGAGGATTATAATAAAATCATATATCTATGTGCTGTGTGATATGCCTATAAACATTAACTGTCTATTTAGAAGAGGCATATATGAATTGTGTGTGAGAGTCGAGTGTACCTTCTAACTGTACTTTATCAACTTTACTTTTCCTTTTTACGGGATTTTATTCCTCTAACTTTTATAAAGATAGATAATCCATAGTTCCTTCGGAATAAAATGTAAGGTAGATCCAAGTAAACATATGCCATTGCACATTATACATTATGCCATTCCATACAGTTAAAATAACAATGCATGTGTCCTATTCTAGTTGTATATACCTTGGATCGTATAATAAAAGAAGGTTGCGAGAATAGTATCACGAAGCATAAATTGCAAAAGTGGCGAAATAACACAAGCCATCACTTTCCCGCAAGAGGAAAGCTGTTCGGAAAATTCATTTGTTTTTACTACTCATAAAAGCACTCGAATAATATCACAAAATGCATAATACAAACAAGTAAGGGAATTAGTATGTTTTATATAGCAGCTTTTTGTAGTTTAGTAGTCTAGTGTCTGTAAGCTTTGCAAATACAAATGAGCTCATTGGAAAAGCACACACGAAATTAGGGCTTGCATGATAATATGCAAATACTAATGAATGAATATTGTTGATATTGGAAGGACGTTTACTTCCCTAACTACTAAATATGCAAAACACGTCGGCAGTTCCACCTTTTTTTACACAAACACCAACATAGTAATTTATACTGTAGAGAGGAAGAGATCCCTCTCGGAAAACTCTAAGCTCATGGATAATACACGCATATATCAATATTATTTTATAGACTAGTAATATTGAAACCCGTATATACGTTCATATAAGGATACCTAATATACTCCTGCAACTACCACAACATAATTCTCTCGGACAGGCAAAAAGGCAACTGGTGGATGTGGAATGGAATAATATAACATTTCAAATACTAAATTCTATGTACATACACACACGACCCACCGGATCAACTACTGCGATACAAGTGTGTCATTTTATACATCAACAGTACAGATTCAATCTTCCCATTTTGTCTCAGTGTAATTTAATGAACTATACCCTATAAGTACTAGTAATGTCAGACTGGTAAAAACACATGAAAAAGTTTTTAAGTCAATATCACAAATAAGTCGACAGTTAAATTTTGTGGCATAATATTTTTGTACCAATTAAATGTATTGTAGGTCAAGTACAAGTAGTGATGTGTACCCTTTCATTTACTTGGAAATTATCAATTGACTCTGTGCGTATGGCTATGCTTAAAAATACTTTTAGTACCTATTACCTACTTATTGTTAAAAAATAAGACTAGTAAAAACACACAAAAAAAGGTTTTAAGTCGTTTTCACATAGTATATGTCGAGAATTTTATGTTTTATTCTGATTGTACAAATTGAGAATTATTGTAGGTACAATCCATATTTTTAATTGGGAATTTCCAAAGAAATTGACCCCGTGTGTGTGTGTGTTAAAAACTCTATTAATATTGTTAAATATTAGCATTAGGTTAATTAGGTGCATCAAATGAGTGCACAATTATTTCATAATCCCACACACTATTTATACGATTATGATTACACAATCTACCCTGGTAGTCAACTGACATAGCTTTAAAGTAATTATACTATCGTTTATCAGAAATTATTCCGCAAACAAGCACATTCTCATTAAATTACATCCCTGGCTAATAAAGGTTTAGGAGTCAGGTATTAAAATTAAGACGCTCATACAGAAAAGTACCAGCTAAACACAGGTAATAAATTTGCAGGTAATTCACGTACGTATACAAGAAAATATATTCCAAGAATTGAACACAAGAGGTATGCCTCTACGCTGTAAGTAGTATCTCATGTCAGTAAGGCAAGCAAAGCAAGACGAACTGACTCACCATCATGCATCAGTTGAAAATGATCATAACAAGAATCCGTATATAGCCACATGCATCCATTTCAAATGAACAACAGCAGTCTTCTTTAATACTTACATAAGCTTTACTTATTTCCCCACACACAGTAAATAAATGCAGATACAAACTCAGGCTAATGCTATCAGCGATCTATGTGAGAGAGTTTAAATCTATCACCAACACTTTACTCTCTGTGCACATTTATAAAGATATAAAGATTTTTTGCACGTTTCTTGCCCATTACTCTGTATAGAATAATTTTTATCTCATTCAACACACACAGACATTAAGTTTGTGTGTGTGCATGTAGTATTCTTATGGACATAACATAAATGAGAAGAGTAAAGTTACATACTGAGACGGCGACTGGAGTCTAAACACAAGGAGAATAATGTTTGCACTTATACTGCGAAATAGGATGTATTAAGAAATGTGGACAAGAAAAATACATAAATATAGAACCATCATAAGAAGAGATACGAAAATTATAACAGAGTCCACCCAGTCCAGTTTGTCAATTCAGCAAACCAATAATACTACAACCCAGCACTTTAGTTATTACTACTATTTATTCTTTCTTGTGTAGCAATGTGCATTCACATAACACATTACTATATATAAAAGCAAACTTTGCAAAAATACTTTTGTGCATAACCGTCCTGTCCATTTCTGGATTATCATCATGCCTTCTTCTTCAATGAGTATAGTAACTCAAAGTCCTATATATATGCTACTTCATAATAGACATGTTATTAGCACGAATGACGAATACTTACGTACGAACGTGTTGTAATACGAAACTTGAAAAGAAACTTACTTAAACACACTATATAAGTATAATCCTACCAGAAGAAGAAGAAGTTCAACACGAGTATGGGTAAGTATCATATAGGATTGCAAAACTTGCATGTGTTGTTTGGCCTATGTACATACACACACGTCTCTAGTCTCTATGCATTAGTATACGTGTTCTTTATTTTAATACGCCGTAGCAACCCTAAAATGCCCATGAATTCAACAACAACCCAGAAATCATTGCACACACACACAAACACCTTTTAACTCTCATACAGAATATTTCTGTTGAAAACATATCTTCTCATAACATCATCCCTCTATATGTAGTACACATTTTTACCTTAACAATCCTACATGGACACAATATCGTGCGGAGAAATATACCGTGATCATTCTCTTGTGTATCGCATAGAGTTGTGTAGAAGTACCATTACTAAATACCACTATGCCTATTGCAATAATGTTTTTACTGAATATGTAGTTGTTGAAGGCAGCCGTGCATACATACTTAAGTTACTTACGTAGCAGCAGTAGAACGTAGCTTATTGTTAGTGCTTACTTAACTTAGACTCTGGCTCCGCTTTGTTTGGTTTAGCTTCGTTGGCTTGCCATAAAAAGTGGAAAAGTATATAATACAATAATACAATGGCGATGTTATAGCAAAGAGATGATGATACTAAAGAAACTACTAAATGCAGACGAAGAAACGAACAGCCAACCAACAACACACAACCAAACCTTACTAAGCCAGAGAGTTCCGTCTGTCCATAACACTTGCAGTATTAGCACAAACTTACATTATGCACACTTTAGTAGTATAGTAGCTCCACATGTATTACTACTACCCTACCACTGCGAATGATTTGCCCATGCTGTATATTAGAAATACCTAGCATACGTGTTCGATTTTGTATGTCTATTATATTTTCCTCCTTCAAATAATATGCAGACATCAGCACAATGAATCCACACAACAATACCTGCTCGGCATTTACACACAGAACAGAAAACAGATAGTGGTTGTTGTAATAGACAGGCAAGACGGACAGGACAAGCAGTCTAAATGAAAATTCTAGTTTGCCGTGTGTGTGTATGTGTGGCAATAGCCATGCATGGCATGCATGTTGTAACTTACGTACTGGTAGAAAAACAAAGTTGAGAAAAGAACAGAAAGAGAGAGAGAGAGATAGAAAGAGACGCCTTTGGTTTTCGCTTCGCCTTCGAAAAGACAAGGGCAAGACAGGACAGAAGACTTGAGACGAAAAAAGCTTTGCCTTTACTATTTGACAGTGTACGTAGCAGAAGTACCTACACACGAAGTAGTGCATTGCAAATCTACAGTGTGAGTTTGCAATGCATTGGTAGTGTGGGACAAGTACATAAAAGCTACGTCAAACAGAAATGTCCATAAACCCTTTTAGCTTATTTAGCTTTTGCGAGTATGCATACATGTGCCTTTAGCTTTGTGTGGCTCAATGTTTCCGAAAACATTACACCATGCCATAGCCAGTAGTGAGTAGGATTAAAAGTGTATGGCCGAAGCGAGTGTAAAGCAGAATTTGAATATTTGAAAGGAATAAATAAAGACACAGAGAAATGCATGCAGAACATATTTACAAGTTAAAACCGCACATTCTACATATCATATTTATTATCTACACTAGTATAGTAGTAGTAGTACAAACAAATATATACATTCATATATAAACATAACCCTTCAATTATATAGCATATACATATGTAGATGGTATATAGATGTAGCAGTTTAGTATTAAGTTGGACAAAGCAAAATTGTCGAGAATTTTACACTTCTGTACATAGTACTACTCGTCAAAGAGTCTTTAAATTCAACTCGCCATATAGAAAACATGTGAACTAACAATAAGCCAAAGCTGCATTATAATTGCAGAAGAAACTGAACGAGAGAGAAACAGAACGCAGAGTTGTAGCTTGCATTATATAAAGACTCGAATGGCAAGCACAACATTCTGGCTTCCTTTTCTGTTACGTTCACTCTGAGAGAGTTGAGTTGAGTACTCCTTTTTGGTTTGCTTTGTAAAGAGTCTTTCGTTTCGTTGTACACGCTCGTCAATGCGATTTCAACATGAAGCCAAGAGAGAACTACGAAACGGAACTACGTAGGTCGGCGATGTGGATGTACTTTGCTTACGAACCAGTAAATATAATAATGAATAGTGTTCAGACTGAAGGAGATTGAAGTGTGGTGCTGGTAGTAGCTCTACGTGCACTGTTCTGTATGTAATGTAGCAATACGAGTAAAAGCAACATAACAAACACTATGACGGACAGAGAGAGAGAGAGAGAGACAGGCAAAAAGGATGGCAAAGGCAAAGCAAGCCACGAAAACCCAACAAGCCAAGTTGAAACTGTGTGATACTGCATGCACTGTTGAAAAAGACTGTGACTACTGCTAGGATTCTACTAGCAGTACAAATAGTGTAGTCCTGCATGAAGCAGAGTGAGACGGAATGGCATAAGGGAGAATGTATTCTGTCTCATGTTAGACCAATCTATTCGAATGGATTGCCACAGAGAACTTCAACTCACTCACTCAGTCAGCTCTCTGTTCAGTTGAAACGAAATCCACGAAAATACTTGCATAGAGACAGACGAGAGAGAGAACTAAAGTGGAGAATAGAAGTAGTAAGTAGTATGAAAGTAAAGGAAGGAAAGGCAATGGGGAATGGGAATGCGAATGCCTTGTTTGAAATGTCTTGCCATAAGAAACGAGAAGAAGGACTCGAACTACAACAACTACTATTCACGTTCTGTTCTGGTGAAGCCGTAGGAAAGGAAACCGAAGCAGATCATGCAGAGAACCATGCCATGCCATGCCAACCAACCCAAAAACTAAAGTAAAGAGACGTAGTAGACACAAAAGTAGGAAGGAGAGAGAGAGAAGGAAGGCAAGAGACGACGAGAGAGCTTTATCATCATCATGCGATACGATATGCGATGCGATCCGCTCCTGGTCCTTTTTACCATTCGCATTCCCATACCACCACCACCAGAAGAGCCAGCAAAACTAAACTCAACCAAATGCCATACTTTACTTTACTACTACACTCTATACAGAGAATTACAATGCTATACTCCGTTCTTTAAAGCTCTGTCTGTGTGTGTGCTTTCCTGTAGGAGTATGTACTTTCCTTTACTTTAGTTACGAGAGACGAGTTGTATTTCATGCAATGAAATGCAATGGGAAATGGGAATAGAACAGAAGAGAAGAAGACGGCTGCTTCCACGAATGTGTGGAAACCCAACAAAAGTGTGCAGAGAGAACAGGAGAGAGAGAAGAACGATACGACTTAAACTAAACTTCTCTTTTCCTATCTCTCCGTCCTATCGCATCGTTCGTGAACACTACTGCTGGCATGGCGAAAGAAAGAAAACTCACAATCAACCATAGTCATGTCATGCCAGGCAAAGAGACGAACGAGAGAGTCAGCCAGAGAAATGCACACAGACTCTCCTAGTCGAGACTTTACGAGAAGAGAACCTGCCCGGTTGCTTTGTGTGTACCATGCCATACCATACACAGTGAATTTGTATACTTCTACTTCTTCCACTACTGCTGCTGCTGCTCTGGTAGTACTACTTTTACACAGAATATATTTACTAACTACAAAACTACTACGTAGTATTGCAGCAAAGTAATGCCTAAGCCACACACACAACAGAAATACTCTGTGTGTACAATATTACATATACAGCACTAGAGTAGTAACAGCAGCAGCATGACATGACAAGCAAGCAATAATAGAACGTGGTATTGGTAGTTGGAGTTTACGTTGAGTAAAAGCACACATACATATTATGTATATATGCTGCTATACATAATATACTTTATTAGTGTGTATATATATATAGGAAAGAATACACAGAGAGAATCCTCTTTGCCGAATATAATGTTATATATCGACCCAGAAGGCAAAACCAGCTTTGACTAGAGTTGAGCTACAGCTTTGCCTTCCCTTCTCTCTCCTTCGTGTCTTGGCTTATATTCACATCACATCATTTCCACCGACCGCGACCCTTCTTGCTGGCATATACGCGAAAAACGGAAAACACAAGAGAACTTCGTTCCTATTATAACTGCACAGACGAATTCGAATTCTACTACTACTACATAGAAAACCCAGCACACACACAGGAGAGAGAAAGAAAGTGCTTTTGCTGCTACTACTACTACCACTACTGCTTCTTGTGTTTTGCGATGGAATCGTGTAGAGTAGTACTGCCACGTACATGGCACTAGAATGTATTTCCAGTAGTATGGATGTGAGAATGGTGTAATACGTAGAGTAAGGGCAAAGGAAACCCGTATAGTCAACTCACAACATTCACATCATACAACTTACATGGAAACGAAGCTTTACTTTTAGCAAAGTAAAGTAACTAAAGGGAAAAGAGTAGCTAGGAGTGTATGGATGTAGTAAGAACTAGAAGAAGAAGAAGTAGTGTGTGTTGTGTGATGTGTGTCTGCTGCTGTGTGCTCTATTCTCCATTCTATGAGTTCATTTGATAGCATGAGCCAAAGGGAATCGTGAGCGAAATCCTGGCAAGACTGCTCGATCAACCTGGGCAAACCTTCTTTTTAAACGAACTTTGGCCAAGAATTGAACGGTTTGACAGATTCTTACCGGACTTAATGTGTACAGAAATAATCCCCGGATTTAATAACGCTCTTCCCCTAATTTTTCCCAGTCGAATGCAATTATTTCGACGAATATTCACATGTAATGATGTTTTCTGTGAGGTTACGTCAGAGGCAAGACTGCCCGATCAACCAGCTACTTCTACAACACACCAGCTCAAGCTTCACAGCGTAAGCTCCCTTTTTACTCTCTCAACAACGTTGCTTGTTGTTACCAGAGAGAGTGGAGTTTCGTTTGGCCATGCCATCGCAGAGTTACAGCTAGCAACCCTGCACTCTTTACTTTACCATTGTAATGCATCGCTCCGCTCCTGTTAGACCGTATTACAACACACAGATAGATGATAGAAAGAACACGGGCATGCTATACAACCAGTAGGTTGCTATATACGTACTATTAGCCCGAATATATAAGTACGTACATACAAAACCATATTATACAGAAATACATATACATTTTAGTACAAACATCCACTAACTAAAGTCTCTCTCTCTCTCTACTCCCATTCTGCCACACACAACTATACATTTTCCATGGTACTCCTCGTCGTCGTCGTTCTATCTTATGGACTTAAGTTGCTTTTGGCTGTCGTAGTAGTCGTTTGTACATGCCATGCCCTTCCACATAATATTTCCCAACTACCTCTCAATTCTTCTCTTTCTGTCTCTCTCTCTCTCTTTGCCTGGCACTATCTCTTCTACTTTTTAGCCTGAGAGACTATGTGCTAGCTTTTGCTTGAGTCTCTCTCTCTCTCTCTGTGTTCTTGTGCACATCATGGGGCTATGCAATGCAATGTAATCTAATGCAAGTTTGCCTCGTTTGCTTTCCTTTCCTCCTTGTGCTTCTTCGTTACGTTACGTTACATTACATTACGTTAGTTCACTTCACTTTACTTGTCTTGTGTCTCTCTGCTGGCGAATTCCTATAAAATCTTATATAGCATACTTATATCATTTTATATTATATTATAGGCATTTTCCATGTGTATACTACTTCAATGTGGACTCGTCCCTAATAACACGATATTATTACTACACACACAGAGAAATAGATAGAGAAATATGTACGAGCTGGAAAGTATTACTACTAGTACTGGAATAGAAACAAGCCCAAAAACTTTGCACACAGAGAGATAGTAGCAATGGTAGGTATATGAAGATTCTCTGTGAAGAGAGTCCTAACTAAGTAGAACTAAACCAAACCAACTTTGTGTGTCTTACTATGAATGTGATGTTGCTACGAGAAGAGATAGAATGCTGCACTCAACTATATTTTATAATAGACAAGAGTGTACATATTATAGTGTTGGAATAGTTTCTGTAGGAGTAGCAGTAGTAGGAATTGTACAACCGTTTCATTTCAATTCATTCTAATGTAGCATAATAATAATAATAATAATAGAATATAGCATAACCAAGTTTGATAATGGAAGGAACTACCAGAGAGTTCCATAGCTGAAGATTCCTGGTTGGGATGCATTAGTATTAGTACACAGTGCTCCAGCTGCACAGTGCACGTTGATGCATACTACAGATAATAAAATGTAGTAGGTAGCTATGATGGAATGAAAGTTATTTGTCTCTTTGGAATTGTGTTGTATGAGAATATTGCTCTGGTATGTATATTTTAGACTTGTATATTACTCAATGCCAATATTACAAGTTTTCATGTGCTTATCATTATATGGCACACACACAGAGTGGATTTAGCTCTACCTACTATAATATGTAGGTAACACTCCAGTTCTATATGGAATACTTGTTAGTGTAGGATGTACCATGTGCAGTAGCAGTACTACTAGAAAAACTAGTGAGAAAGATAAAGCATATACCATAGAGACAGAGGATATATAGGTATATGCAATACCTTGTTAAGAGAATCTCGAAAAAATAACTCAAATCAATACAAGCAACTACTACTACTACTACAGGCACCGGTTTCCAATCAATTCTTGAATCAATTTCTAATCAGCCTTGTTCACCGCTCTCATCGTCAGTCGAAGCAAACCAGGCAGGTCCCAGTAAATACTACAAAGAAACAAACTCACAAATTGCAATCTTAAGGCTCCTACTTATTTCCTTCGAGTTTCTTTATGTACATACTAACCAGATATATATAAGATATAGAAATATACACGTGGCTGACTATATGAGTCAGGTATAGTCAATTCAATACCATTATCCTACAAATGGGGCACTGACAATTGTATCTCTTGCTAAAAACGAAGTGTTTTACACGAGAGGATGCATTATGGGTTGTATGTGCTGAATTGTACTACACACAGTGCAGGTATGTTAGTATTTGAAACAGTAGCAGTTTTCTTTCTTTCTCTCTCGCAGTTTGATATTGCATTTCCACCCTTCGAAGAATTGTAAACAGTCAGTGGAGTCGAAAAGGAATTGAATTGATTTGATTGTCAGTCATTGAAAACAGGAGATGGACGTGATGAGATCTCCCAATGGAATACTCGTGCTTTACATTAGCCACCATGTATTATACAAGTGTGCACTAGTAGGGCATTTTCGTATAACTATTATAGGACTGTAGTTTATATGAACATTATGGTGTGATGTGACTGTGATGTAATGTAATGTGCTGTGTGAATGTAAGAAATGTAAAGATAAACATCAACATGAGACTGAGTATTATACTGTATAGCAATTTAAAAGCATTTCATTCCATAACAAACACCATTAGTCTAAATAAATCAGCATGACAAGGAAACCTTAAAAGTGCATAATACACTTTAAGTATAGAGTAGGGAGTTGAGCACACAGAAATTAAGTTCCATACGACGGTATAAAGCCATTATAGATGTTTCCACACACACACATGTTCAGTTTTATGCGTGCATGATACCAATACACAAATACCTAATAGATATACTCCATATACATACAAACGGTACAACAAGTAACAAGTTTTACTCAAGGGTCCTCCCAGACTAATTCTAATCTTAATGTTAGTTCTCTTAATTTGGAGAGAGACCCTAAAGATAAGTCACGTCACGTTCCCGTCATTCTTATGAACATGTATAGCATTTACATAAAATAAAAGTGTATTCCTCTGTATACCGTGGTGGTCCCTATAGCACGGCTTAGTTAACAATATTCACAAATACACAAACGAAGTGGTATAAGCGTGGTTGTATGCACGAAGATCATGAAAACATCTCACAGTACAGACATACGCACGAAACGACTTGACTTTTGAGTAAATGTTTATTCTCAAGATTTCAACCCTGAGAGCGACACTGCAGACTGCATTGAATTGACTTTGAACACAAACAACCTAAGGAGAACGAAGAGAACAACCACTATCAACAACAACCACCATCATAAAGTAATTACAGAAAGAAAAGGAAAAGCAACCTGCTTTTTACATTTAATAGTGTACCTACCTCTCTCTCTCTCTCTGCTAGTAGTAGACTTAGACTTGTCTGATTGTGGCTGTGAGATTTGTAAAACGTATTCTATGGTTGAATGCAACACGAACTAGTCCTACTTCTTCGAACAGTCAAGTAAATCTGATTTTCATGCACAAGTTTTTAACTCGGTTGCAAAAACCTGCTCATTATCATTACCTACCATTATACTGCAGCTGCTGCTGCTCAAAACATAATGATACCAGACCGTGGTAGATACTTCACTTTATATTATAGCATTGTTTTACTGCTGTGTGTGTGAGAAAGCTCTTTCTGCCTTGCAAAAACAAAACTGCACTGAATTATATATACAGAAAATAATAACCAGATATGTATAGCCTGCTGATAGAAACACGCATGCATATATAGTATGTACTTTAGCACATAGACATACACGTATAATAAAGATGCTCTTAAAACCTACATGTTTAGAAAAATAACTTTATGCATGCATCCTACAAGTAGACTGCGACTATTCTATATGCTACGACGTGCTTAACAACTATACAAGTTTAACTGCTAAACAAAACAACATCCCATCCCATAATATGAAAACAACACATTTCAACTAAATACGAATGTAGGAGGATATAACTAACTCTCTGAGAGAATTTCACTTCATTACAATGCGTACATCCATGTATACACTGCACATACACATATAAATAAACAGAAACAACACATCAACAGTTAGTATATAACATACCTACAATTTTACATTTACAATGCAGTAGTATTAGCTACCTCAAGAAGAAGAAGTTATATTCCTTATAGTTTTACTGTTGTACTGTAGTTTACCACAAACATTAGCTTAACTTTACAATCAGTCCAAGTAGCGAAACAACAAAACATGTTTTGTTTTCCTGACTGCGTAACTGAAAAAGAAAACTGCAACTGTAACTCACATCACATCCACAACATCACAACAGTTTCCCGTAAATTAAAAACAAACTTGGACAAGTAACAGATTGAATTGCTGCAATACTCTACTCCTGACTCTATCTCTCTGACTGTGGTATTATATACACACACACAGAGATTCAACTCGCAATCAAATCAAGCTTCAATTCAAATTTGACGTGATGTGAGTCAGTGAACAAGACAATTCGAAAAGTGAGCTGACTCAAATCAGTTTATTAGGTATACAAGCAAAATACAAACTTTATGCACGTTAATACCTATACTAGAAACACACACACGAGTCCTAGAGAGAGTTTACAGTTAGACGTTGAGAATGTCTGTGGCATATGCAATGCACTACATGAGTCTACTATCAAACGCAAACAAACATACTCTACCAAATTGAAATTTATTCTGTTTGCTTTATTTCTACTGGTAACTTTGCTCTGTATTCACCTAAGTACGTATATGTACCTACCTAATAAGTTTTGCCTTATCTGGAAACGAAGTTGCTTGTTTTATTTATTAGATAGGAGATTTGTAAATCCATACTACTACAGCTGAAAATACATCTAGTACTAATATCATTTCAAGTTTTAGAGATGATTATGGTATTATAGGTAAATTAGCTCTGTGTATAGGTTTTACTAATATACAGTACAATAATGAACTGCAGTTGATGAAACAATTGGAAATGACAATTTATCTGTAAGCATGCACTACTGCATAGTTTTCCTTCTATATTTCTACTGTCATATGCAAAACTAGAGTTCATAGTTCATCACAGAGAGAAATAATTTTAGAACTGATGCTTCATTTGTTTGCATCAACGTATGAATTCATTCTACTTATTAAAGTGAAGGCAATTACGTAACAAGTAGGTAGTTCTATATTTGAAGAGTTGTAACATACCATATATTATATTTGTATGGTTCTAGTAGAGATATGCTCACAGTCTCACTACTATTGTGGTTAAATGATGTATTTACAATATTAATCTACAACCCATTATGATTTGCTACATTTTGGTACTAGTAGTCTCACCGTGTCTTTCTCTGTTTGTTTCTCTCACGTGTTTCGTTAGTTTGCCATGGGACTTTGGCTCTGTATTTATATTACGAACGGACAGGTCGACCGGAGAAAGACGGGGCAAACAAGACAACTCGAACGAATTCTCATTTTAACCGACATGCCCTTTCCTATCCATTTCATGGTGAGCGTATAGTAACCTACATGGTAATAAATGGTTAATGACTCTTTTCTCATACTCGCTATGTATACTAGTCAACGAAGTTGAGTTCGTCGCTAATAGTTGATATTACGACTTCTTTGTTCTATTGTAAACATGTAGTGCAGAAATACCTCATATAATGAATTCAATAGTTATCTCTGGAATTGTGGAACAGTTTCGGCTATATACTTTACGTTTTACTACATAAATAGCAACGAAGGAGGAGGTTCACGTTAGCTTCAATTCAGTTCTTTGACAATGACAACGGTCTGAATTCTGAATAAACTTTTCCCACTATGTTTTATTTACTTCGGCTACTATTACTACACAACCTACTCTGTATTATGCATCACTGTACTTATATTCTTTTCATCTATCTATATTATCAGTATAGATACTCTGGTATCTCGATCTATATTTACTATAGGTAGTTTATGTAGGAATAGTAGACATTATACGGTCTAGACTGAATTGCACTTAGCATTGGGCATTTCTATCGTACTATACTACTCTATATAACGTGTGCATCTACTCAAACTACTAAATTGTAGGAAAGAAGTGTCGTGGCTCTATCATTTTTACTTAGAACTATATAAGTAGGTAGTTAGATGATATAATTTTATATTTCGGTGTGTTGTTGGAAGAATGGGTCCATTTACATAAATTAAGTAATGAAATACTCTACCTGGACAGGAGGGCAACAATATGCATTGTACAAACATTCCCGTCAACAAACCATAGTAGGTATGATACAAAAGCACTTACAATTACTGTATTAACCCTCCGGAAAAGCTTTTAAAATTTACTTTACATCACTTAAGCTTTAATGCTTCCCCTCCTTTTTGTAAAATACTATCAACTCTTCTGCCAAGAAATCCGCGTCACCCAACTCGCAAAATAACTCGGCTCCTCACAGTTTACTACTACAAATGTACAATTCAGTTCAGCGAGTAACTTCTGAAAGAAATTCATCTTATAGCACCTTTAGCAGTTTTATATAATATATAGGGATCATATTCATAATATAACCACACATCTATATAGTTCCTACTACATGAAGAGGTAAAGTTTGCCTCTCTCTTCTTCCCTTTATTCCACTTATCGTACAGAGTGCAGTCTTAACTTCACATCATAAATCTTATCACATTAATAACATTCGCCGAGTCATAACATTCCGTTGTGGCCACAATGTCACATCAACCCTAAAAAAGCGGACAAACGTGATTCGAATGTTTTTCCGGATAAAATATCACACACACGTGAGTTTTCCCGTTGCACGCATATTCAATTGAGATTTCCATGATATTTTCTAAAAGAATCCCTATAGAAAAATAAAACATATACACCTGGCCTGGCAGAGGTATGTTTTATTTATGTCAGAGCTATGCCTACCTATTTATGTAAAAATAGAAAAAATGAGAATAACTTACCGCGATATCCGGCGGTGCAAAGTTGTTGGAGGGAGACGAGCCCTGAGGACGATGAGACGGAGAATTCGAAGGAGGACCACCACTACTACTACTATTTGAAGGTGGAGGTGGCAGTTGTTGAGACTGACTCGGCGTTGACCGAGGTGATTGTTGTGGGGAGGGAGAAGGAGGTTGATTAGGTTGATGGTTCATTTGCTGTTGTTGAGCCAATGAAGGTGAGGGAGGAGGGGGAGGTGTTGACTTTGGCCGATGGCCATCAGACCCTGAATTATTTGTCGGTGGTCCGGGAAGGCCAGATGACTCAGGAGCCATGCCCTGTAAACAAAACAAAGTCATCATTACATTTAATTTATTGCCATGTCGCTTTTACTTGCATTTTATATCTTCGCATTACATTACATGTGTACTTGTGTATATATACGAAGTGAATTCTAGTCTTTATAACACAGGAAGTAATTTAGCACATAAACTATTTCTAGATTTTAGCTTTGAACTTCGGTTTTATAAATAGATTGTGTGTACAGAAGTTATTTGCAGTGTATTATGTGTGTTTACATATTTTCCACGCAGCAAGAAATCTGTTTCAATTTAATTTTATCACTCCTCTGTGCAATTACGAGCGGTACACGTGAGCATACATAAACATTCTTTGATCATTTTCTCACAGAATTTGTCGTCAAACGAAACAAGACAACATTTTTGGCACAAGCCGACCTTTTTCCAAACTTAATCCTCAACCCCACGCATTACAAACATTACAATTACTTAATAAAAATTGTATTACTGTTTAGAGTCTGAGAAGAAACAATTTTATTACCACGGGAGGATTTGTATATAGTCCTCAACTATATATATACAACCAGATAGGATATAGACGTTAAAGGAACCCTTATTGTAAATCAAGGCACGTAGATATAAGGAAGTATGTTGCAATGTCACTAATAGCATTTCCATTTGACTTAATGAGTTTCAAGTAAGTAATTCTCTTAATACCACTGAACTTGTAAAGCCGACAAGCTCATTTCTGTGTCCGTACATATTCTTAAGATTCCTCTGAGCTGTCTGAGCTTTTATTCCCCGAAAAATATGACACATCTCTCATACATGAGCTGTTCCTTCATAGTTCGCTGATAATGTTAAAAGCACCTTACTGCCGCTCTACATCCGAACCACTTAATACTCATTTTAACATGCTGCTCCTAACAAACTATATATTGTACTACTTAAGTAAATATATACTAATATTATATGCAGCAATGTTTTATAAGTACTACTATTATAATATGTATATATATACACTTACTACTGAACAAATAGCACCACTAGTGGAGATTCAAGTCTGTTTTAATGCACTAGATGAGTCGAGACAGATACACAGAGGGTAATAGAGTGAAACAAAGTGACATCGTATTATCAAGCCATTATACAATGAACAAAACATTTTAGCATGTACTAGATCTACTATTATCAACATACTCAACTCCAGAAACTTTTCCAGTCTGTTCTAGTTCTACGAGTACTATTAACATTATGAAGCCTTGATTACTTTAAAACTTGTCTCTCTCTCTCTCTCCTGCTGCATATTAAATTGCCTCGAATTTAATTCGCGTGTAATGTAAAATGCACACATTGCAACATTAACAAAGCTAAACTACCATCTCAACTCTAAAAAGCATTACGTACTCAACTTTCAGTACACATAAAACAATTCTGCAACTATAGAGCACTTAGTTTACCCTATATTAACAATTACAACTATTTTAAACTAACCTACCATCTAGCTACCTGGTTAAAACGTGTAAAGCATTTCTTTAGATTTTATAAAATTCATTTTATCGGACATTTTGGTGTGGTTGACTTATAAAAACATTGGAAAAATTAATGTCACCATTGCAATTTCAATTCACTAGAGCTAATAAATTCTCAGTACCTACAGATAAAACAATTCTGCATGTAATACTTAAATTGTCCCGTTTTAAACGATTACGAGATTACGACTGTATTTAAATCAACCTAAAGAACAAGCTACCTGGCTAAAATGTGTAATGAATTTCTTTAGATTTTATAAAATTCATTTTGTCGGGCATTTTGGTGTGGTTGACTAATAGAAACATTGGAAAAATTAATTTCACCAGAGCTAATAAACTTTCAGTACCTACAGAGTACAGACCAAACAATTCTGCATGTAATTTACATTGCCCTGTTTCCAACAATTAAGTACGACTGTATTTAAACTAACTTACTTACCTGCAAAGCTACCTGGTTAAAATGTTAAACATTAATTTTTTAACACTGTGTAAAAAATTCAATATGTTGGGCATTTTGGTGTGGTTGACTTATAGTAAGATTAGAAAAATGAATTTACCATTGCAATTTATATTCTGTAGTGCTACTTTTTGCAAAACTGCTTCTAGTATGAAGATAGCTTATGAAAAACTTTAATTCATGTCAAAAAATATCGTTGACTGATGCAGGGACAAAAAAGAAGATAAGTGGGAGCAAAAATCCAAGCAGCCTTTCAACAGAATGTGAATATTTTGAGTTAAACAAGATAGGAAGATTAGATACGTAAAGACAACTTAAGCATATACCTATAGAAAATATTACAGAGAAGAATGCATTATTATGTAGCTGCGTTGCATTTGCATTTTATCGCGACCTTGTTTCTTTTCGCATGATAAATGAGTATTAATTGCCAAGCTCGTTCCCTCTCGTTCCTTTCATTCATTATTACTTCATAATTCAGTTCAAGTTTTTTCTGTACACTTCTGTGTAAAATGAATTATAAACACAATACAATCCTACTTTATATATATATATAAATCTTCATACAGGTATTGCTATACATACTTCTATATTTTATTTTATGTTGTTGTTGTTGTTATGTACTGCAGTAGACTTTTATACATAGGAACTAGTACACACATAAATACCAGTTGATAATATAAAGTGATCATGAAGGAACGCATCGCATTGATGCCTCATCCTCCACGCACCAATTGAGGTAGTGAAAGGAAGAAGAGTCTTATCACATACAATTACATGGTTACGTAATACATAATAATGATACATCATTCAACAATCAAGATCACGAAATGAAATCTACCATACACTACTACTATAATACCTACCTAATAGACTGACACTACTAAACTACTAACTACCACCACACTACAATGCATTACAGTTACTTTTACTCACAACAATGTTACCACACTCTCTCTAAATATGTAGCTATAACTTCTTTGCCTTGTAATCTTTGTACACCTAATGTACATGCAATACAAGGACATTATAAAACCTTTTATTTGCAAATGATTCAAAGCAACATATACATCGTTTTATTCACAGTGTATGTAGCATGGCTACTATCAAATGAGATACACGTGTTAAATTCCACATTTAATCATTTACAACGTTACTGTCTTAATAAAACTTTACTTTACCATGTTATACACCTATATAAAGTATAATAAAATCCGTCAACGCAGTACCTATTAATTTAACAAGGTATAAAATAGTTAAATAGTACGGTAACATATTTTGTGTAGGAAAATGACTGGTATTGCAGTGAAGTTATACCTTGATTATTCACGCGTAAAGAAAATTCACACACACATTGGTAGTTCATTGGTTCGTTTTCATGTCAAGTTGATATAACGAGAATGGCTATGTTTACACGATAAGATTTTTAGTGTAAATTAAATGAATGAAATGAGCATACTCTATACTAGTCTTGAGAGAGAGAGAGAGAAGAAATAACTGCAGTATACTTAAAAGTGATCGAAATATAGGAGTATTGTATTATAATAGGTTGGAGAAGCTTTGGATTTTACTAAAGTGAGCGAAAAGGCCATGTAGTAGTAATGCAGTACCTATATACAGTGGAAGTCGTAATGCACTGAATGGTTAGATGCAGTAATTGCCAAGTGAAATTCCTTTACACACAAAAGCAGAACTATTAGCAAAACCAAACCAAGGTACTTATTACTACTACCATTACTTCTCTCTCTCTGTGTATATTGCATATTGTTCTCATTTCCTATATACGTGTCAGTATTACATGTTATACACTACTAAAGACAATCTGTACCTTACAAAACTGCATAACTTGCTACAGGGACATACTCTCTGTTAGTATTTCACTTTTACTATTTGTGTTTAGTATTATATAGTAGTACTAGAAATACTTGGCAATAATATCCATATACCACTCGTATTATGTATATATATTGTGCATACTTTTACTACAACTCCCTGCTACTCCTACTACGACTACATATCTTTTGCATCTGTAGGTATCTATCCATCCATCTATCTATCTGTGTTATGTAGTATGTGTGCCTGCCCTACCTCACTTTCGGTTTCATTTCACTTTCTGAATGAAATGGACCAGTCCATTATGCCAATAGTTTGGGTCGGGACGGGATGGATAAAAGTAAACGAGGAAGCTCTTCCTTCTTTCCTTGCATTGCTTGCCCTGCCTTGTCTTCACTGTGTATATGTATGTATGCTTTTGCTCCTTAACTTGAATTGGCTCAGCTTCTGGCTTACTATTTTCCATGTAAGTAACTAGTAGTAAACTAACGTTGACTTTAGTACTTATATACTAGAATCACGTGTATATAAGTAGTATTTGTATGTACATATTCTTTACTTATATATATTATACAAAAAGAGCGAAAGAAGAAAGACAAAAATTTCATCTCTCTCTCTCTCTTCCTTTCCTTTGCCTACTCACTCAACTGAACTCTACTTTAGTTCTTTACGCGACTCGAGTTTACGTTTACACGCGGTTCTGCATGCTCTGCCTAAAGATCCTTGTGTAGTAGTAGATTCTCAAACTATACTGTACAATTTTACTTTTATACTATATAGTATGTACACACTATTATAAAGAAACTATTACTACGAACACACACAACTCTCCGGTCTCTCTCTCTCTCCACGATGCAATGTTACTATTACTATTACGACGAGGAGAAGTAGTACAACTCCATTTCCAAGTCTGAGAGAGAGAGTCAAGTCACAAAAACACTATTATCTCCACACTAGCAACTACTTATATTATGTACTTCACCTACACTCTCTCTCTATCTCCAGTTTTCTCATCTTTACCTTAACTTCGGCTCAACTCGCACTCACTTCTCCGAATTTCCCATTCAAATGCAATCTTCGTATACAGAAAGAGAAAATACACATGCTCACTTGCTACAAACTGTAATATCAAACTCATACAAAGAAAATACTACGCACTCAACCAACTGTCATGCCAATTTCAACATTATACGACAGAGACACCAAGACTCTACCAACACGAAACATGCACGTGGATGATGTGCAAACACTTTTAGGTAATACCTATCTGCTACATTCACACAAAACGATTACTATTACGTTTACTTATACTAGGACAAATACGAGACGCATACAAATAAGTTCAATTTCAGGAAACTCTACTACTACTGTAGTCGCAATTCAATGTAGTAATAGGTATTCACATGCTCAAGTTCCAGAGTTTGCTATTCACTATTTACCTTTGCCTCATCATCGTTATCAACGTTATCATCATCGTCATCATCATCCAACCGTGTATTTTCTAAATCCCCCTTTGTTACTCTAATTTGGCTACCTTTCCCGTTCTCCACATTACATTAGTCTCTTTCTCTGCAGTCAAATTGAACTGTAACGTGATATGAAGGAAAAGGAACGCAATACTGTAGTACACCTCGGATTATTGCGACAAAAACGAGAGCAGAGGCACACTTGCCTAGATTGAGTTGCGCCCTGCTTCAAATCGGCATTGACATTCATTGCCATTCCTGAGATTTTACTTTGGGAGTTTGACCCAATCTCTTTATTTGCTTTTCCATTGTGTATCCTACATCCTTTCTACGCTACTCCTTCTCGGTACTACTGCTATTGTGCTTTGTACTACTTACTACTACTATATATGAATGCGTAAATCCTATATATGCTTTTATACCGCAGTTTCAGGAAAATACAGAAAACACTGTGTATTCAAGAAAAGGGAGAGAGAGAAAAGTACAAAGCATACCAGAAAAATACATCTATATGCCTAGTGCGATGTATATAAACTCGTCGTGTTTCTTCTTTAGTGCTTACTATTCTACCTATATTTATAGAGTAGACAGTATAAAAAGTATATGAATACTTTTTTTACTATATATACAAATAAAAAGTTTTACGTTCAACATTTGTTTTTGAAAAACACGTGGTGGCGGTCGTAGTATTTGTAGTAGTATTTGCAATCTGTGTGTAGTAATCGTAGTACCTAGTATTTATTTTACCATCCTGTTTTTTGCTTACCTAACTCGTTTATTTAAAAAGTTATGTTACGCTACATTACCTTCCTACATATCATTATAACGTTAATCCACTAAACCACATTGCATGAGTCACACTATCTCAATAAAGTATCACTTTTATCAAAATGAAAGTAATAATATAAATATAATATCTCTGTATCAGATATATACAAGTACATTATAATCATTATCCGTGTACACGATGAACACGATATGAGATGTGTTTAGAGAAGAAATTCAACTGTGAGAAAATAACTGGAAACAGTGCCCTGGAGGAAATATGACGCTTTGACTGGTATAATATGTATGACTCTCTCAGCATTTTTACACTTTGTGGAATATACGACCACAAAACAAGTAATAAATTCTCTCTGTGCAAAACATGCACTACAATCCCTGTCAATGTGCAAAAATGATGCAACTTGGTAGGTTGGTAGGCATTCCTACTACTATGAATATAAATTACACAAGGCTCTTTCTGTAATCAGGATGTATAGAAATATCTTTCACATCAAAATTCATTTACTACTAAAATTTACTTTCAGCAACAGTAACAGACTATTTTATAATCTTGATTCCATTTCCTGTGCACCTGACCTAACCAACATCAACATCAGACTGTTTAAACATCAAAGGGAAGAATACTAAACTTGAAGTTATGCCTAAGGAATACTATGCATTTTACGTATACACAAGGAAAGTCATAATAATTAGGTTCTCGAGTTACGTGAGTTAATACAATGCCGGGAAAGAGTGGGAAGTCAACCGAAAGGAAGGTTGGAAGTAAACAGTAGCGTAAAACTACACGAAGTCATCATGTGCCCACAACTACTATTTCTACTAGTACAACTACTGCATTGCAAACGCATCTGTAATCTAATAAGGATGAAAACTCTGCCGGCTAGACGAATCGTCCTTGTTAATTTAATTCAGTCTGATGATGCGACACTTCCGTAGTAGTGCTAAAATTTAATTTGCAGCTTTGATAAGAATTCACACAGGAACTATACTACAGTAGTACTATTTTGAAATTTTCAAGTGTACCTAAAAGTTTGCATATGAAAATTAAGATCCGTCTGTAGGTATTTGTGTAGTAATGTCGTATCTATACGGATAAAATATACCTACAGTAATGTAATACCTATAAGCATGTACACTACATTTATTTGTTTGCTGTCTTTTATACTGGTCTATTCTAGCATTGCTTTTTTATTAACAATAATAATAACAAATCAGTACTACTACTACTACACGATTACTCCAGAATGTTAAACATGAATTTGAACAAGCCTTACGTAATCAGCAGAGGTACACATGTAAAAAAGGTAAACATTTGATAGTTTTGCCTTTTTCTTGTTACATATTCTCACAATTACAATATTATATCAGTACAATTTCCCTGAAACCTATTTACTGCATAATTTATTCCAGACTGTGTATATATTACAGACCATAGGGAAAGAGAAGCCAATGCAGTCTCGGTCATTTCATTTGGTTATTAATGAAATAAGGAAAATGAATGGGAATTCTATTGATGCTTTTTCAATTGACTTCGACTTGACCGCTATATTAGTACAATCCCATACTCTCCCATTGCCTTTTTTATACTGTTACATCAAATCACATCAGTTGAAAGCAAAAGTAATGATACAGTATAATACTTACTAAACTCAAAGAGTGGTAATACTATAGTGGCATTCGTATATATAAATGGGAGAAAAAACATGTGTGTCAAGCCCACAATAATAATCATTTACCGTCTTTCTATCCCTTTGTATCTTTCTACTATCTCTATACTATTCTATCACAGCACTATTATTTATCACGTACTACATTAAAAACTGTTCAAGTTAAGGACATCAATACGTATAATATATTATTACTAACTACACAAGTATAAAGTGCACACAGAGAGCTGGTACTAATCCCAAGTAAAACATTTGGCTTGTCGTGCTTGGAATCAAAGTCACAGTCAGCAGTGTCGTGCTTCTCACATCCCATCGTTTCCCATATATTTACATGTACGTCATTATCTCATCACTATCTACTTACACAGTAGTAACTACTCTTGTATAATCAAACCATATCTTTTGATTCATTCATAGATCTTGATGCAATTACCATTACTACTACTACTACTACGACCATATAGTACTATGCATGCGTACTAGTTGTATAGATATCAACTTGTACGTGTCTTTGACACTACAAACGTCACCATCCATTAAACTGAGTGAGCTTCATGAAATTCTACAAAGTCAAGAGAGACATTGAATGAAAATTACTACAGAAACTCCAACCTCTTTCACACTAACTTAAATTATATCATGGCACAAATCTTTGTAAAGCATATATATCTGTTCAGACTACTACTTATCTAATTAAAGTACCTAATCGTGTTAATATACTTTGTGTGGTTGAGTCTTGATCGTATTTTGGTGTCGACGATGAAATCAAAGGAGAGTCAAGTCTGAGATGCAAGGCTTTGTACCTAAATTTCGTTAACGAGTGTACAGTGTGCATTTCCAAGTGGTATTCGTATATAAAAGTGAACATGACTGCAGCATGCACGTGTAATAATGAATGATACGTGGAAGAACCACTACCACGACTACTGTAATACCAAGTAACAAGTCTCTCTACAAATCTTTCCCTCTTTCTCGAAGAATGTTAGCTCATTGCAATTTATTGCCCTAGTCGCTCAATTATATTCGGTAAACGTACAAATACACTTTTGCGATGCGAAACAAAAACTCATTTCTGACTGGATACAACACACGTACACCGAATTGGCACAGACGACTTTTCTCATTAACGTGACTGTGTTCTCTTCTCAAGTGAAGTGAGTGACATTCCAAATCCTTTCAGGCCAAAAGTCTTCTTCCGACAATAATCCCTATGTACACATACAGCCAAACAATGTTGCACTCTCTCTGCATCTCAATTCCTTTTCCTCTTGTTAAAATCTTGCAATCCGTGCATGTATTATGTAGAGGCATTATAGTATATACCTTATACATTCAAATTAGCACCACGACTTCCCCTGTAGTACATATTACATGAAACAGCTGTAAAATTGACTCGACACTGACAACAAACCTTTCAAACACCCACTCACATATTTCCTATACGAAGACACATACATAATAAATAAACGCGAGCCAACCACCACTCAAGTCATTCAAATGAATACATAGCCAATTAATTATGCATTTAAACGTGTACCATCATGATGCTCTCCTACTATACTACTTGACACTTCAGTTGCAGAATATGCAATGTTTACAGAATACACTACTACTAATCCCTTGACACTGAAAAGAAACCTGTGACATTAATTTATGCAGATGTGCACATATTATATTTTTAGATTATTCTTTACAGCACTGTCAATACAGAAGGAGTTTTTAAGTTATGTGTGGTATTATCGTATAATATATAAAGTCGTCAACACGAATTTGTGAATAAATGCAGGAGGTTAAGTTACATTAATGCATTAATGCCATTATAAGGCCAGTGGTGATGAATTTTAATGTGTGTGCAACATTTGTTCACACATGTTTGAAAATCACACTGATCCTGGTCTGGTGCATTGATGTGTTAATCTATAGCAAGATAGACATCAGACAATGCATAAAGATATAATTAAGTTGTGTAAACAAACTAGATGAGAAGTGAGATGAGGCGAAGAAGGAAGAAGACAATTAATAGACCGTTCCACAACATTCATTACCTACCTACTGTTGTACTTTCCTATAGAAATATAATTATACTATAGTCGTAGGCATTTCGAGTAGGCACATTATATCCAAGAAGAATGAATGGAGCAAAACAAACTACTTCTCCAGGAGTCTAATAACCAGACCCATTTACAATAGTCAACCGGTAAGTATTATCATTATTGTCTAATAGAGACCCAGACACAAAGTGTTACAATTACAACTCTATATACACTTAAGGTACCAAGGCAAGGTAAATTCAACTGAAATACTCATTCTACAACGGAAATTATATATTATGAACAAGTGTAGGTAATGTTTATATGAATAAAAGTATTAGGCTACTGAATTCGAATTTCACTTTACCCTAATGGTAGAAAATGGTTCTAAGGTAAGTGCCTATTAAGTTATAACATCCTTTCAACAGTAGTATAGGTATTATTAGGAAGAAGGATACTGTGGGGAAACCCTATTGCTTGTGTACAAATAATATAAATGCTTAAAATAGGAAAGCTGAATGCTTCTCAAAGTGAAATAGCCCGTATTTCTCCATATATATATAGGGATTGGGGACGTGGACCATGGATGGATATAAATAAAGTCTGTGTGGAATAGTAAAAAAGAGGGAATTATGTAAGTAGTGGTAGTATTGGAGCGTACTGGGAGTTTCTACGTAATTGCATTTACAAATAGACATGACAAGAAGATAGTATGAATGGGATAGGTCATACGAATCAAAAACTAAACCACACAACACATAATGTAGTAGTTTAGTACACACAGGGTTGACTACAATAACAAAGGATACTATAGATGAGAGAATGGATGGATGCTCCCGTAGTGTTGCCTTTCCCTTGTACAGTGTGTTTACGTTCACATTATAACAGGAAGTCCAGGAATGCAACCGGAAATTTTTTCTTGCCAAGAACCCAACCTCCCCTACTGCAATCTACAATCCTCATGAACCTCATCTCATCTATTCTATCATCAACAACTAAACTCTCAAGTCGAGTCAGCAGTCAGTCCGTCAGCAGTGTTCTTCCGATTCAGTCGCTCATTTCGTCTGGCTCCACAAAACTTTATGCTTCTCCTCTGTGAATCTTCATTTACAACACTTATACATTACATTATGGAGCGAGTTGGCTTGAGTCAGACTGGAAGACTAGTTTTTGACGATTCGTTGAGTCACAGTACTTTCCCATGCCACATAGACATAGTAATTGCCAAATAAACCGTACAAAACGAACACAAAACTCGGAATATAAACAAGTTCAGCTAATAACCGGCTGCAGACTGGAATGAACTTAACTCTTTCGTACAAATACATCCAGACTATAGTGTATTCTGTAGTACCTCTATCCAAATGCAGTTGTGTATGTAGTAGTAATAGTAGTAACTTGGAAAACTTTTACACAACCATCCAAGGGGTAGAAGAAATAGTAGAGGCTATGTGTAGTAAAATGTTAAAAAAACTTATATTCTTTCTTTTAAGAAGTAACTTGCCTTTTCATGCTAGAATGGTTATCAAGAATTCTTTTAATATATAAGTACGATTATATTATACTATTTATATGTAGCTATGTTTATATGCGGTATATATCCATGTGAAATGTACTGCTGTCAGATCATCCACTTATTTTATATCGGAGAGTCGAGTCGTTCGAATCCTTTTTCAGTAGTATCATGCATTTTGCCAGAGGAAAATCACTCAGCTGATTGTGCATCACCACGTGCAATTTTCATTCACTCAAGAAGAGAGATCCCTCTCCATCACTCCAAGTTACATTCTGTGTCATACACTTTTATGGCAGCTGAACTACTTATGTAATGTAGTACTTCTACTACACAAAAAACCAAGCTGCTCTATGTTTACATACAATTTGCTTCACATATGTGTACCTACACCTCCAGAGCTCCATATACACTCCATATGTGTCTTCATTGACATCATGTCAGAAATTCTGATTTTTCAAAGGAACCTCCAGCAGCAAAAATTTACATTTCATACTATACTGTACATAAACAGATAACGTGGTAACGTGTATATGAATTACAGGGATATGCAAAACCATTATAAACATTTGCTGAAAAAACAGATTAAAAATTTATACTTATTAAACAGCGACCGTGAAAAAAACGGGGAAATTAGGTATATACACTGGAACTACCTTGCAAAACATCTGTAGTGAAGGTACTATAGGTAGTATTTAGGTAGGTAAGTTTTTTCATTGACAAATGCCATGTATGTAAACCTATTTACCCAGTAGTAGTAGTAGGAAGAAGAAGAAAGTTGAGTTTCTGTTGAACCTTATCACATCAGCATAGAGATGCTACGCCATGAATACATTATGACGAAACTGTGCGCTTTTACACTATATAATGGATATTAGGAAGGAGCCCGTAGTAAAACTGCACAAGTGATCCACAGGAATCCAAATTCGAAGCTTCTCAGTGCTGAGTCAGTGCACTGAAGTGAGCTTGATTCGCATTCTACTATGAAATACAAACGTAGGTATATACACAGATCGGTTGTAACGCTCTTCTACTATTACTATTAAGGCATGATACCCCATTCTTTTCTTTTCATATAAAATACTACACAAATACTACCACTGCACCACTTACTCTTACTACATGTGCATCTGCTGCCTATTGCATGCGTTGCATTTTGCATCTGATCTTCTACTTCCCTAAACATGTCATAAATCCTGGTCTTGCCCTGTCCTAGCCAAACCCAACCCGAGCCATCAAACCTTATGCACACGTATATATAAATGTAGAAATATATAGTACATACAATATATACGAGAAAACTCAAGTTAACTTTATACTGGCAACCAAGCCTATTCCGGCTATTTCTATTCTACTCTGCTCCATGCAATATTGTGATGCTCATTCCATTCATGAATTTTTTCACCCGTAAAAAAACGACAAGTAAGAGTCCAAGAGCAAGTCTTCTCGTTCCATCGTTCCTTCCTATTGAAAACCAAACCATGTCATCCAACCAGACAGCAGACACCAAACCTACCACAATTCTCAGTGTGAGAGTTAAAAAGAATGCCTGCCTGCCTTTGTCATCATGATTCATATTCATACTCGTCCTACCACCACACTACTACAGAGATAACGGAGTAAAAACACTTGCACGTTTATACATGCCTTATTACCACATAGCTATACGTATAACTACAAAATACATAATATTATCTACATTTATAATGCACAAGACCATCCTTAGGCATTTGTACTACGTTCTATGAAACTGAAAGCTTTTCCAAGTAGACTCTCGTAGGATACTTTTATCCAAATCATGGCAAATAAATTATTAACTCGTCTACTCTATATATGGCAAAGTCCTTCTGTTTGGACAATCCTTGCAATTTATCATGCCAATATTCTAAAAATAGTTTGTGCACGCTTTTACGCATTTTTTTCGCAACACCAAGTTGACTACGCACATACATGGAACGTACAAGTACCTCAACTTTCAAGTTCCTTAAAAATTCAATTAAGTAAATCCACTATAACAGTGGGAATAAAATGGAAGACTGTAAATGATAAACATTATGAAGTTTCTGTACAAAACCTGGAAAATCTAAGACAAAGAAAAATTCCTTGAATCTGATTTAACCCGAAATAGGAATTGTTGAAGCCTTAACCGATTTTCTGTATGGTGTATTAAGTGTATGTGTACTATTGTGTGTAAAATGGCCTGGACGATTTTGTTTGTGAAATTGTACTGAAGATGGACATGACATTTGACATACCGGTGCCGGCAGAGGATAATGTGAAGGCGGTTGATTTTCTCCAGGTCTCATCCCAGGTCCCGGACCTGGGTACCTTTGAGCAGGATGTGGTGGAGGGTAATGAGGTGACTGAGGAGGTGGCGGTGGGAATGGTTGTTGTTGGTGCGGAGGGGCTTGCGGTGGAGGAGGTTGATGGTGCATACTACCAGGATTATAATATTGTTGTGAAGGATGTTGTTGTTGTTGGGGAGGAGGGCCTGGCGGTCCACCACGAGAACCTCCAGGAGGGGCACCCTGTAAAATACACAAAGGGAAACGTTTAGACTCATCGCTTTCTCCAAATTTTGCTAATAGGCAAAGCAAGCTTTATCAAAGCAATTTTCGCAAAAGCAAACGGTTTGCTTTAAAATAAAGACGATGACAGAATTGTGAACGTCAGTTCTAAATACTTCGACAAATATTGCACAGATCACAGAATCAAAGAGATAGCGAGTAAAAATGCTTAAATCAATGTCAATGAATGATGTGGGGCATGAGGACAAATTGTTTTAAAGCTTAGTCCATACAGATACTGCTGATAATACAATTTTACAATAAAAATAGATACATATTATGTATATATAGCTATAAGCAAAAAGCTGAAAGCATTTCCGTACATTTATTGCCAGGCTGAAGAAGTCTGTGTGACTGTGTGCAATCCAATATGCAATATGTAAGTGTTGTAAACGAAAAGACGGGTGCACATAAAGCCTCCGTCAAGTTAAGCGATGTCGTAAGTAGTGAGAGCCACAGTACTACTTCTGTTTTGCGTTTCATAGACTTTATCCTCACTCGCCTCGACTTTTACATTGCTCCGACTTATTGGAGTGGCGGAGAAGAAAAAAGAGATAAAGGCGAAAAGTTTTTAGAGAGAAAAACCTTGTGTTGCTTCAGCCAACATAAGATATGACTATGACTTTTCTACTACAGAGAAAACTACGCTACTACTTACTTGACTTTGTACACTTCCAACTACCACTACTGTGTTTTATGTCAGTAACGTAGTCGTCGCAGTAATAGTAGCAGCAGTACGTATATAATAGTCAAGTCAACTCGACCTATCCAGCCAGAGACCAATCCAAACCCAACGGAACAACGAGAAACGAGTAAAGTGCACACACAAAGTGTAGTAAGTAGTAGTCGTAGTACAAAATAGTAGTAGTAGTGCAGTCGACTGACATTCGCAACCAATTCACGAAGCCCTGACATTGACCCTCTTTTTATCTCATTCATACATAACAGCAAATCCACATCTTCCCTTCCTTTTTCACCTACATTACTATACTCCAGAGTCGACGAGACCAGACTAGAAGACTATACAGACATTTATAACATATAGTCTTTCTGTTTGGATTTGTACTGATATACCTACACGAACAAACTTTTCATACCAGAGATTAGGATATAAAGGTCCTTCTACCATACACATATAGTTCTAGTGTAATATTAGTACTCGTATTATCTGTACAAGTCGTTTGTGGGACATACTCCTTCTAATGTTAAAAGTAATAGTAGTAAAATACTACAAGAGAGTATTAAAGGCACATGCTGTGTATATAGGCACTACTAGAAACGTATTATATAAATTTGTATCGTTGTGACATGCAATGTCGTATCGTAGATGTGCAGAGATACAATTCGTAGTAAAGATAGCAGAAGTAGTAGGAGAATGCAGTATTTATACAGATACATAGTACTCCTTTCCTTGAGAACTGCATAAGAACCGTCTTTGTGTTACCAGTAGATGGGTGAGAGAAAGAGACATTAAAACTAAGTCCTGAAAACCCACATAGATACTACTCAATTTGAAACTATTTCTCAGATACAGCAAAGTAAACACACAAGTTTAAACGAATATAAAATACTACCAGGCTGGTATAATATTATACGCACGTATTGAGTGTACTTTGTCTGTACATTAAGTATAAGTAAAGTGGCAGCTCTTCTGTTGTAAAAGTAGATTGGTAGTTTAATGTGGATTTCACAATATAATACACATAGCTAGGTATAAACTGGCGTGGATTTGAAAGTGACACAATGTGTTAAAAGATTAGAGAGACTCAACTTGATTTAACTTGACTTTTCTACTCAATTCGTTGGGGATTTTACTGGCTAAAATTCATTTTCAAGACGCGACGATGGCTTAGACCCTTGTTTAGAACGAATTTGCAGTAATCATAACTTGAGTTGTCACCACTTTACTGTTCCATGTGCGAAGTCAATAACAAAAATGTCAACTTATAATTGAATAGCTTATGGTACATTATTGTGGGTTTTGTTCTAGTAAGTATTGCTTGGTTGTTGTGACTAAAACTTATAAAATTGCACTAGGAAATCTTGTTTTAATTCTTGAAAATGAAACGGTATAGTACAGTAGAGTGTGCAAATTTAAATTATTTAAGTAATGTCTTTGTTTCTTCAAATGAAACTCTGATTTATAATTTGCAGAAATATTTTATACAATGTACATAGAAAGATTGGGTTCATAAGAAGTATACATACGAAATAGGGGGTTGTCTGTTTGGTGGCGTAATGTTGTAGTAATAGGCGAAGGAAAAGCATTTTGATGCTTTTACTTATTTCTCTCCCGGAAGAATAAACTAGCTAGACTATCCAGTCTGACATTTAGCGAGTTCATATACGACGACATGATAATAAAAATCCCGAAAGAATCCACCCGCGACAAACAGCATCATTTTGGAAATCTCAAGAATCCTATCCGGATATCCGTTTCCAGAATGTCTTTTCTTCCATTTAGAACATACACGTATACCTCCCTGCAGTCAAACCGGACGAGGGCATACAATGTCACATAACACGTACCTTCTCAGTACCTTGGTTGTAAAATATTACAGCTTTTAAAATTTGCATTTTATATTTTTTCTACGAAAAAAAGCAAGTAACAATCTGAAAAACTTCAACTGAAAAAATGTATTCATGCTTATCTCTATCTTCAAGAGACGGGAGACCTATTCTAATGCCTTAAGAAACTTAAGATTTTCTAATATCTACATCTATACGTGAGCTGGAATGTTTCATCGCTAAAGGTTATTTTTCCAATAGGATGGAAAGAATTATAGATCAAAATTTGTAGTAAAAATCATGTTATAGTTAAGAAGTTCTTGCAACTTCTATTTTAGCGAAGACTAATAAGTATTTATTCAATAGATTGAAATATCTTGAATAATTTCATATATGATTTCACATTCAGAGAAAGAGGTAGCCTTAGGAAGGAAGAAGAAAGTTAAACCAACTGTCTTGTCTAATTTACTTGTGTTAAATTCATCCCATACACTTTCATGTCTCTTCTCATCTTTACATCTGTTATGAATAAGTAGTTCTGTAGATTTTCTCTTAGTTCAGTTTGTACCGGTGAAAGATCTGCCATGGTGGCTTCAGTTCTGTCAAGAAATATCAAACTAAATACCTAGGTGAAATTCCTTCTGTTCAACTTATGATTGAAGGAAGACAACAACAAGGCAGGGTATTTCAAGAATTATATAGGTACAACTGGGAGCTACCTACTTAAGTCGTAGGATTGTATTTCAAAGTATAAACTAAGCACAGATCTATACCTACCTGAAATACAAGTACCTCTATGCATTGCAACTGCTTATTATTAGCAGAAGGCAGGTATTATTAGAAAATCCAACATCTTTCTGAGCCTTATTAAAATAACACACTGTGGAATAAAAGGATTTATCTTGAAAAGATGAAATTCTAGGAAAATCAGGATTTTCCTAGAATAGGACTATCGCAAACGATCCTATTGTATGTGCAAATAGTAGTAGGTAGAATAAATGATAATAATATTTCTATACAATCCATAGGTACCATTCACAATTCGAGATAGATTCCATTTCCATATATGACTACAACAATAAATAGGTATACTAGTATACATAGGTACTCATACCAAGGTACTACTATACAATATAATTCTGAAATCGTAAATAGAATGCCTGTTATATTAACAAGAGTATAATGTTTCATTGTATTTGTCATATCTGTCTGGAGTCGACATTCACATCCAGTATCTATAGAGAAACAGATGGACGAGTGTTAGGAAAGGTAAAAGCCAAAGCGGATTCATGAATTGAGAATAGGGAGAGAATTTTAGCGAAAAACAAGTCGAGTGAAGGAAAGACATGTAGGAGTCGAGAGAGGAGAGAGTTTCTCATCTGAGTGACTGAGAGTCGACTTGAGTTTGAGTCTAAGTATAAATATCAACGACAGAATGAGAAAAGGATGTAGTTGTAGTTTGGATGTAGATGAGGGCAGACTAGGCGAAAACTCCCAGTAAAAGAAGAGTGGAGAGAGAGAGAGAGAGGACGAAGAAGAACGAAGTAAAGTAACTTAACGCAAACTAAAGTGACGGCTCCCTTTCCTTTTTCCTGTATTGTGCTGGCTGTTGGAAGTCTAAATAGTAGTGGAGTTTAGTGTGATGCGGATGCGATAGAGAATAGAACTCGACTGCATGGCGTGCTACGGCATGACTGTGATTATTAATCCCGAAAGGCGAAAGAAAGGGATAAGTTCTGTCGTCCTAACCCTCCGAACGTCTGACTCAGACTGTTTCTCTCATCACGAAAACCTTACATTCTATCTATCTCAACCTCAAACTAAACTGCTTCGGCTTGACTTTCCTTAGGCTTCACTTCAGCTGATGTGATGTGAACTGATGTGATGTCAGGCTTCATATAAATGTATTATTATACTCTATATACATCCAAGGTAGACTAGACAACGAATGACAGAATAATTTTAACGATGGTGTAAGGTAGTCCGGTAATGAAGCAAACATTCAAAAATTCACTTTTTTCATTTTTG
>JABASD010001776.1:0-34616 GCA_019776165.1 Pogonognathellus flavescens
ATATAGGTCACGAAGTCACCTAATGGAGGAAGAAACGAAAGAACTGGAATCGTATGTAATTGACAGGGGAGAAGATTCGGAAGTGTTGACAAATCGTTTTAGAAACACAATAAGCAACACATCCAAGGTTTCAAGGAAAAGATGTTTAAGCCCTTTTTTCGAAAAACTTAAGCAGCAAAAACAAGAATATGTTGCCGGGAGTTCCTCTACAGAAAATAAGACTGAGAATATTAGTATACCATTTTCGACCGCTCAACATGTAGATAAGGACATTCAAGTTCTTAAAGCTACAAAATCATCACCAGTACGGATTGCTGTCAAAAAAGAACATGACGATAATGGCGAAACAAGCAAGTCAACAGCGGAACTCAATACTGTGAAAGGACGGACAAATAAGTTGCATATAAAGTCAGTAAATGTAAATCAACGGGATGCTGAAAAATGCGAAATATCGACTACTGCATCTCAAATCCCAGAAAATAATTTGCAATCAAATAATATAAAGTATATTTTTCAAATATTATTTTTAGTAAGCTAAATAAGTGCCATTCATAACGTTTATAAGTATAATTATACAAATCATTTGGATATAGGTGCTACAGCGTATTATGGGCTAAAGCGTCCACACGAAAACATAAAAAATGGGAAGGTGATGGATACTTATTTGTAGCCGGCAAATCTTTAACGCTGAAGGTGAGTGAACGATACATTATTGGTGTATTAAAATTTAATATTGACACAATTGGCTGTGATTGATTATTTTTTAACGATATCATAAATTGTAAGATAGTTGTTTGAAATGTGATGTGGCATTACTGTGCAGAATCTAACTGGAAAGGTGTTGGATAGTAGCTCAAATTATAAAATTGAACAGGATTCATTGGAGGACGGAAAAATTATCAAACTGGGAAACAAAGAAATAGAAGTAATGAACCTACTTTACATATTATAAAACTTTGGAAATATATATATATATTGCTTAGTTGCTGTAATAAGTTGTTTTTGTTATGTTTTGTGTAGATTCAAGAACTATTACATTCGGACCCATTTAAAAAAGTCGAAATTGAAAAGAAACCTGCGATAATTACGCCTCCAGCCAAGTTCCCTACCAAATTGGTAAATCGTCCATTCGTATTACCATGTGCGCCTCGTCCTAATCAAGAAAAAGCAAATGCTGATTCTACCAAGCCTATGTTTGATCCACATACTCCAAATGCCCTTGTAATGCCCCAACAAGAGGTAAACATTTTTGCAATTATTATGAATAATTATGATTTTAGCACTGTCAATGTCAACCTTGTCTTAAATTGAAAACCAGTTAATGAAAGTTAATTTTTAGGCCTGTAATTATATGAACAACGGACAAAAAAGCACTTATTCCCAACTTACCAATTAAAATTATGATATATTCATTACTTACATTCTCTTTTCGTCAAAGTTGTAAATATCGATCGTCTGTACTTAGGTTGGTAGCTATTACCTATTCATTTGAATATTAACTGTGAAAATTTTTCATTATTATTGTTTGACAGAGACAACTAATCAAAATCAAATTATAAACTAATACTACCTCCATATAGACGATTGACGATACATAAAAAACGACACAATAATGAAAACAGATTAACTACGTACATTGTTTTATACAGTGGTAAGTCGTCTTTATGATTACTATTCTTTCTGTATTATATAATTTTAGAATGATGAAACAGTTAAAGTTGTTGTTGATCCGCACATAACCCGTCATCTTCGGGAACATCAAAGAGAAGGAGTCAAATTCTTGTATACATGTTTGACAGGGAGATATAACCAAGGAGTCATATTGGCAGGTAGCTTCGTACATTTTTGATTAATTTCTCAATTTATTAATTCGTTAAGCACTATGTATTTTTGACGTAATGCTTTTATGAAAACATATAGATGAAATGGGACTTGGAAAAACCTTACAATGCATAGCGGTTCTCTGGTATGGCAATTTTTATTAAACACTTAAACTAATTATTTGTTTGTTAAATTTTCACGAGTGTTACACTTTTTTATAGGACTCTGATGAAACAAAGTCCATATGGTCGTAAGGACGTAGCTAGACGAGCTATTATTGTGACACCCTCAAGTTTAGTAACAAATTGGGAGAAAGAATTCAATCGCTGGTTAGGAACAGAAAGAATTCGTGTTTATTCTGTGAATTCAGATCATCCAATAAAACAGTACCCACCTCAATGTCCAGTCTTGATCATTTCATATGATATGGCAACAAGATCCGAAGAAGCTTTGAAGCGGATGAAGTTCGATCTGATGATTTGTGATGAAGCTCATAAAATTAAAAACGTCAATGGACAAGCTTACAATGTAAAATGTTATTTATCAGGGCTATTTTGTCCAAAAACTATATTAATATAAAGATTAAAAATAATTGCTGATTTGGTTTTGTCACTCTCACAGCTTCTTTACAACTTGAATTGTAAAAAAAGAATCCTGCTAACGGGAACACCCATGCAAAACGATTTAATGGAATTGTATTCGTTAATTGATTTTGCTAATCCTGGTATACTTGGGAAGGACTATGAATTTCGAAGAAATTTTGAAAAACCGATTTCCAAATTCCAGGAAAATCATTCTGAGGTTTCAGAAAATCAATGTTATGAAGCTTTGCAATTAAATGCGGAGCTTAAAAGCTTCTTTTTACGAAGAGGACATGAAGTAATGGCTCAATATCTGCCCCCTAAAGTGACTTCCATAGTTATATGCAAACCTACAGAATTACAAGTAAGATTTTTAAAAGTATAAAAAGAGTTATTTAATCTACTCTCGTAATAAACCAATAGGTTCCACTAAACAACACTAAAACTATTAACAAACTTGTTGACACTTTTTACAGAAAAAATTGTACAACAAGCTGTTGTCTTCCAAATGTGTGGAGGATCACTTAAAAGAGACTGGTTTTGCTGGTGATTCCTCCCAGTCCGCTCTGAGTATTATCTTGGCTCTTAAAAAAATATGCAACCATCCAAACCTTGCCCATATGAAAAATCAAACGAAAGATGATGTAAGTATAGCGTAACAGAATTTCTTATAATCTGTAAATTGTTAAACAGCCTTCGATAAGCAGGAAAATGATTTGTTTTATTTTTTAGGGCCGATTTTACGGAGAACTGAATTCCATGTTTCCGCAGGGTTTTCGGCATGACACTTACCAAGTTAATTATTCGGGAAAACTGAAAGTGCTAGTATCACTGCTAAAAAATATAAGAGACTTAAACGAGAAAGTAGTACTTGTTTCTCATTACACTAAGGTGATAAACAGTAATACCAATACGTTAGCAAAGCATGCAATTTATGACTCGTCTTTTATTGACGATCTCTTATTTAAATGCACTTTTACAGACATTAGATGTGTTTGAGGAAATGTGTGGCAGTTATAATTTCAAATTTAAACGACTGGATGGAACAACAAAATCAACTGTGCGTCAAAACATCGTTGACCAGTTTAACAGTAGTCCCGATGAATGTAAGCCGATACAATTGTTTACAATTTTCATTACTACTAAATTATACTACAATTTATTATCTCTGACATTTTTAGTTTTATTTCTGCTGAGTTCAAAAGCTGGTGGGATAGGTCTGAATCTTCAAGGAGCTTGTAATATAATTTTATATGATATCGACTGGAATCCTGCCCACGACATCCAGGCAATGGCTCGCTGTTGGCGCCCAGGACAGAAAAGAGAAACGCACATTTACAGGTAATAATTTGAGTGTTTGTAATTAAATGTTCCATATTGCAATAGGTAATGCATATATTAAAGTTAAAAAATCACTATTGCATTATCTAGGTATTATTATAATGTATCTCTTTTCAGATTACTAACCAGTGGTACCATAGAGGAGAAAATGTATCATCGTCAGATAACTAAGATGGATCTTAGCGGTTCTGTAATGGATTTGTTGATGTCCAATGCAAGTGTTAAGTTTTCACCACAGGATTTAAAGGTATCTACATCCATCTATTAACTATGTAATAAACATCCATCGAGTTGTAGTAATTTAGTTGTACTTTCACTTTGTTTGGGTGCCTTTGACACATCCAAATAGATGGTTAAGGGCACGGCTCACAAGTACCTAATTAGAGTAATTTAAAATAATTATTAACTCAACTATTAATATTACAAATTTTTTTGTAGGACATTTTTACATTTTATGATGGAGAAACGTGCTTAACCCACGATTTATTATTCTGTGATTGTAACTGTGATGGAAATAACGAAGTTGATATGGATGATACGGAAGATTTAGAAAATATTTCTCCCCCACAAAAGAAACACAAAGGAATGTCAACAATGGGAGAATTGTCTAAATGGGAACATTTGGGACCTCCATTTCTTAACATAAAGGTAAACTTATACGCAACATTTTAGAATCTGTTTTTGTTGTCATTGAACCATTTATTCAAAAATTAGAATGAGTAAAAATTATTAATTAATATTACAATTTTTCGAATGTAATTGGATACATTATGCACTATTACCCGATGTAATTCATTCAGCTTTCACATAATTATATTTTTCAAATAGAACGCAGGCCTTCAGAACGCGACAAGTGATTTGCAGTTCGTTTTTCGCAGCAATTCATCGGATGGTAAATTGATTTGTGAAGTTTGAAGAAAAGAGGAATGCATAATAGTTGTGTGAGCAGGTGATGTGTTAAGTGTGATTTGCCATTATTGTATTTAGGTCATAATACTGTTTCGTAGTTAATGAGTCACCGTATGTCTGTATTGTAATCAATGGATTTTCGTATTATTAATGAACCAATTGCTAATGTTTTTTGTATCTTTATTTAAATGAATTACTGTAATATTCTACTGAGCCATTTGTTTATGAATTCACTTACCTATAATATGTAAATAATTAAAGACAAAACTGTTGTTGCAAAACAATCTTTGTATTTTTGTTGTCAAAATTGATTTTCATTGTTTATGCTGAATGCATATGCGTATTGCATATTGCATCTTAAACTGGTGAATTCTAAACTTTGGAAGTTTGTACATGAATACATAAAAAGCATTTATATTCCTGCAGTAATAGTGTAATTGCGGTGGGTAATAGTAATAAACATTAATGAACTAAATTCACAACTGATGAAAATCTGTTAGGCTTCTACAAATCTTTACTTGTTTTTAAGTCTGAAGAACATGGCGCATAAATGAACGATGCACGAACACGGCCCTGACAAAAGGAACGGTCTAACGCGTCGCTCGCCCGTGTGGCGTGAGGCACGCCGTTAGCTCAGCGGCAAATCCAAACTCAAATGTGACATGTCGTTAATCAAATCTGACGGAAGAAGTCAACTATCAACATCAAAACGAACTCTCAAAAACTCTCCGAATTTCGCAAAAAAGGATCGACATTATTACATTTCTAAAGTTGTTTCCATTTCTATTTTCTAGTCATTTGTTACTGTTGATTTATCAAAATGCGTGTAATTAACTTCCCGACGGTTGCAATCTCTGAGCTGACTGAAGAAAGTGTCAAGTTTACTATTTCCGAGACGGATTTGGCGTAAGTATCTTTTTAAAATTCACAATTTCTATCTTTGATCAGTGAGACTGTGAAGTATGCTCATTTTATTATTATATTGACGATAAAGGATAAAATTAATATGTGACATTGTGTTTTTATTATTTTGTTTACAAAGAATGGCTAATTCCCTTCGACGGGTGTTAATAGCGGAGACACCCACAATGGCCATAGATTCGGTGGAATTCGTGAGCAACATATCTGTCTTAAGTGACGAATTCATAGCTCATCGAATCGGGATGATTCCTTTAACATCTGACGATATCATTGATACGCTTATGGACTCGAGGGTAAAATTGTCAAATTGTAAAGTCAATTAATAACTGGTGACTTGGAAATGTTGATGTATATTTGTTTTTGCCCTTTTGTGAATAATAATAATAATAATAATAATAATATTTGTGTACATAGGAATGCAATTGCGATGGGTTCTGCGATTTATGCAGCGTGCGATTCGATTTGGATGTTGTTTGCGATGACGAGCAAACACTTTCAGTTACCTCTGCGGACTTGAAGACAAGCAACCCTGCTGTAGTGCCGTACGTTTCGAAATCAGCATATGACGACTATGCAGCTGAAGGAGGTCCAGATCAATGTAAGTGCTTACAATTGGTACTTATATTTAATCATCGTGGTTAGTTTAAATTAGAGATAGTTAATAAAAATGAATTACTTTATATACTTGAAATGGTAAATGCACTTCAAAGCATGTAATTAATTAACTTTTGTTAGTTAATATTCTGATCGTCAAACTACGAAGTGGACAACGGCTGAAACTAGTGGCTTATGCTAAAAGAGGAATCGGCAAGGAGCATGCTAAATGGAGTCCAACTGCAGCAATTGCGTTTGAATATGATCCTGACAATATAATGCGGCATTCATATTTGCCTATTCCTAGTGAATGGACCAAAAGCGAATATAGCACTTTGCCTGAAGGAGAAGGTATACCAACTCAGCAAAATGTTTTGAAATTATATTATTAGTTATATTGTGTATCTCGGAGTATAAAATGTTACTCCTAAATGTTTTTTTAACTTTCAGTTGAAGCTCCATATGATTTTTCTTTGGAACCCCGAAAATTCTATTTTGATGTTGAATCAACTGGATCATTACGACCTCAAAATATTGTATTGAACGGAATAGCAGCCCTGAAGAAAAAATTGTCAGATCTGCAAACATTGTTGGTGAACGAAGTAGGTGGTCTTGGCGCAACGCGTGATGAACATAATGACGATGATAGAGTATCATCGGTTGCACATTCATCAACCTCATCCTTCTCCTACAACTTCAGCGATTAATTTTGATCAATTGTACAGAGTAAGAAAAATGAATTTTTGAACAAATAAATTTAATAAATGACGAATTAAATTGTATGAGAGAAGTGAGACGTTTCAGAATTGTTTAATTGAAAGTTCATTGTTCTTGTTAACATAAGACCATTATTTGAATAATATTTGTACATCCCTGAGAAGTCTGTTTTTAGATAGTGTCAAGTGAAATAATGTATAGTACACTCTACACTGTATATCAATCATAAGTGCCACTTCATGAAATGTGATTGTGATTGTAAAATGGCAGTTATTGTAGCACTTAGTAATTACTAGTTATGGATTTATGACTTATCATATTCATGACATCACGAAACGAATCTTAAATATGTCAGAATTAACATTAAGGATATTAGTGAATATTTGTTTTCTACTCTTCCACTAGTACTGCAATATCCCAGTCGCTGCTCAATTGTGTTATTTTTGCATCGACAAACTCCAAGAGACAGATTATTATAATTATCATCAAAGGGAACACACTCCACTTCTTTTGCACAACCCTGTGGAATTTTATTTGCTCCTTCTTCACACTTGTGGCGACAAACAGCACCGACAACTAGTAAACAGCATCTTTTAAGTTTGTCAAAATATTCAATACGTTTGCATTTACATGTTTCATTTTCAGACGGATTACGACATTCTCCAAAAGTTGTAGTATTTTCTATACACAGAGATTCTAGCATAATTCTGTCCCCGCTGCAAAATAGGAAGGGGGAAAATAATATGAAAGTCACAGTAACTGTAGAACACAAAACATGATTTTTTCCATTCATCCTGGAATTAACATCAAAAGTTCCCATAATAGGTAAATGAGAAATAAATGTTACTTTATATTATGTTTACACTTCATCTCTTTGTACCTGATAATAAATGTCAAAATGTCACATTAAGAATTAGGTAACTTGGTATTTTTACAGATGTTCGTTCTTAAAATATTTTGTTTACACACTTACAGTTAAAAGCTAGCACGTAACCGTAAAACTAAAATACCACAGAAAACTGAAGTTTTCGTCTCACGATTTTTATGTTTTTTGTAGTAAATCTTTCCAAATTACAGTACCTCAATAATGTTTGTATGTAATTACTTGTAAACAGGTTATGTTAATCTAACATATAAAGGAGATAATTATGTGTATACATAATAATAATAATGATATGTACACATAAAAATTAATGACAGGTGACAATTGCACAGTAAATAAAAGTGTACATCTACATCTGCTATTCCACAGACAGAGTACAATGTGATACAAATTGTCATACACGTACAAAGTCCAGACGGAAATAATTATATTTGAACACGAGTTTTATTCTTGTGACACTGTTTAAGTTGGTTTACATGTTAGGCTGAGTTGAATTGAACTATAAAATGCAAACTCACAGTACTGCCTGCACTTTTACCGTCACTACTTCCTTACTAACTATATAGTTTACTGTGTTTTGGCTTTGGACCAATATCTATATACCTGGCTTAGTTAGTTAGCTTTGGACTATCACCAACTAAATAATGACACAGGAGTATTAACTGAATCGTGTAGTACTAACGAAACATAATATTTTGTGATATACTCAACTGAGTTTAGTGGATAGACAGATTAGCTCACTAGAAACAGCAGTGTATATTATTTCGTATTATGTATTACATTACACCAAACTTACTGACTATAATATGTGCTAAAGTGTTGAGCGTGTTGTTTTGTGTATAAGACGCTGTATAATATACTAGGTATCTCTATTTCCTTGCAAAAAATAGTATAAGACTAAGCTTGTCTATACGGTTGAGTTTTGTGGCCTTCATACATTGCTTGGGATGGGAATAACTATATAGTGGGGTTGACCATTTCCCCCAGAAAGTATGATGTCAGAAATTTATTGTGCTTTACATACATATGCCATTTGAAGTAAGAGCTTCACTCTTGATTTGTATAAAACAATTATAATATTGTCATGTACTGTAAAGATATCGTTTGCAAGACAAATACATAGTACAGGTTTATGCGGCGTTTTCTTTCCTAACCTTGTAATTATCTGTATCACCAAGAAATATCGATTCTTTTGGTTTTTTCCTTATACCATGGCCCTCTGGCCCTAGTAGCTCGCTAAAATTAATCCAGTTAGCCATGCTTATACTGAAGTATGTGTACTTGATTCTAAATAATTCGTTCCACTTTTCACTTCATGAAAGTTATTCAATTCCATAAAATTCAAAAGCTGCATGATGCGGCGCATCTCTTGCTTCATATTATATACTGTAATACTGCATGCATTTATAAATAAATCTCCTGTGTATATTAACCGGGCATGTACATAGGTATAAGTTGAAGCTTCATGCAAAGGTTAACAAGTTGACCGATTTGTTTCTAAAAAGGAGTCGCGATTATTATTAAGTTTTATAAATAAATGAACTTACATAATGTACGAATAAACATGATAACTAAAGAACGGTTAGTGGTCCATAGGATGGCTAAGTACACTAAGTAGGTACGAAGATGGGGTCAATCGGCCAATTCCTTCAATACGTCTGACACATTGAATGTGTCTTTGTATAAATACTTTCGCTTATAAATAGTATTGCTTTACTGTCTGTGAGCAATGTAAATAGACCAAAAATGTAAATTTGCATAATACCATTTTTAATTTACGAAACTTTTTTATTCTGTTGACCACTGACTTGTTCTCTTTATTAAAAAGATGCCGGATAGGTAAGAATGCAAACATCTTAATGCTCAAGATATTTTATTATCACATAAAAATTTGTTACAAATTATGCTGGACAGCAAATAGTGGGAAAACTAGGATCGGGTTCACTTTCGCAATTTCTAGCTGACATAGCTACAAAATTGGCATCGCAAAGACAAAGACTGGTAGGATTATTGTCACCATCGGTTTGCGTAACGCAAGATGCATCATCAATGCATTCAGGAGCACTGTCAGTGCCACATTGTTGATTCACAGTTACACTGCAGGCTTTATTACTTTCGCTGTATACCATTGTGTCAGGGTTGGCACAGGTACATTGTCCACTATTGCAGGTAAGGCCGGTAACTCCATAACAATCAGGATCGCCTGTGCAGCTGTCCCCGAAGTTTTGACCGCAGCAGGTATAAGAAAGAACTAATAAAGTTAGACCCCATCGAAGTGTGTCCATTGTTAACTAAAGCTGCAATTACAAATTATATTATCAATTAGACTTTGACTTTTTTTACACTTGATTCCCGACTTAACAGACAAAAAGCTTTGAATATCAGTGTCAGTAGATGATAGTAAAAAACTAAAACTTACGCTTTAAAGATGCTTTTTTCAGTTGAGACTCTAGAAATAGAATGAAAAGGGTCTCACAACAGAAGTGTTTATAAACTTCTGTAAAATGCAAAATTGCGATTTAAATGCAAATAACCTCGTCGTTTGAAAGAGAAGCATATAAATGTAAATGCTTGAAACTAATGGCCTACCGCAGTAAATGTTTAGTTTCACATTCTTGTTTAAATCATAATTTTAAGTCTAAGTATTACACTTTAGAGAGTTGCAGATTTGCGAATCTCAGAAGTAAACATTATATTGCCTAATGCCTACATATACCTATAAGCAGGACAGTGGTCTCATCGGTTAAATGGTAATTATAAGCTCGGGAATATGATAAATTGGCATTAACAAATGAATAGTACTTCTATGAACCGTTTTTTGCGACCTACATGAATTTCTGTAGTCATTATTTGTGCAGTATGTACAAGGGATAACAATTATTTGAACCACATATATCATATAATATTGTTGAGATATGAACTACTACTTCATATAAATACTGTGCTAATTAATGAATCATAAATCACCACAAATCCCATAATACTTCCTATATATTTAAAAGCATTGAACTTCAAGTGCAATAGCTAGAGAAAATACTCTGATTACTTTGTATCTGTGTTTCTTTATTTGTTACATACTAATTTGCAAATGTGGACCATGTGTTACAGTAAAATTAAATTGTCATTTTTGCATAAATTTTAGTAATTTTGACACTTACAGAGGCGCCAACTGTGCAGTTAAACATAGGTATAAATAAATTATACGGCCCAACAATGTAGTTTATGAGGATATAACACTGCAGCTTTTGAATGAATATTCTTCTCTTAGGTGAATACTATGGTATTAATCTCATTACGAGAAGGACAGATTATCATTACCTTAAATATGTACCTAAGTAAAATTATTGTTCCCTATTTGTGACTCAGGTATGTTTATTATTTATAGGTTGTATCATCATTTGCATACAATAAGAATCTCATTCAAAACCCCATCCAAAAGCATTGTTGTAGGAATGCATGAATGAAATGCATACTGTGCTACTGTAGTACTACATCATTGAATGTAGTATTTCGTAACAAGAGATATGCTGGAAAAGCTATACACACAGATTCGTAGATCACAGAATGTATCATATCATAAATTGAATTTTTCTAAAGCTACTTAAGCAAACTTATGCAATGTGGTGTGTGAAGAGATGTCTTTTTTGTATCACAATTAATTTCTAGATTTGAACTCAATAAACGTTCTATGTGTTGTATGTACGTAGATCCGTTAAAATAATGTTGTGCTATGTTTTCAGCTATTAATTGAGACTAGATTTTGTGTACCATCTCTATTGCATGCAAATACGTGTCATCACATGTAAAATTGTATCTTAAGTATGTATACAACACACATCTACAATATTTGCTACGTCACACAGCTTTAAGAAGCTTTATAGCAGTCATGTACAAAGCGAAATAATCAAAGCTAATAATTCTCAATAAAGATAAGTTGCTCTGGTTCTAATTCTGTGCACACATCACACAGCCTCTTTCTATCAAACGACATGAAATCAGTTAGCATTTCTTTTTGAACGACTAAATAAATTCTCGTGCAGATAAAGATGCTATAAGCTAAAATTAATATCACTATCATGATCGCACGTATTAAACAGATTTGAATTACAGCAAGAGTGAATCGTTTCGTGTTTACATTGAATTATGGCATATGCATTGTACCCAGCATGTAAACTTACAAGAGTTCTCTCTCTCTTTATTTTTACAGTAGGTTTTAGATTTGGTTTTACTTATGGGAAGATGAGATTATGAGATGGGCGCAGTCAAGACAGCCGCAGTGGAGATGAGTTTATTATACGCAGCAGTTCAATTGAAAGTACCTCTCTGTGCATGAATGTGAATGTGATTGTAAGCAAAATTAATGATTCTTAATACAATTATGCTCAAGTTGTTTTTGTTTATTCAACATTGCATTGCAATTGCTGTTACATGTCTTGTATCAATTTGGATGGTCATGCCGATGTGAACAGAATAAATGTTTTGGACAATAAGTTTTGTTTATCATTGTTTATTTTCATTACATATTCGATACTAATGTGCACATCTCTAAGTACGGAGTTAGCGTTCAGGACAACAAATGTAAGAATATATTTCATCATCCTCCACTTCAGTTGATTCACAACTTTTCGCCGCAACATTTTTATACCCGGTATCGCAAACACATTCAAGATTTCCGTCTCCGTGTAAGTCGACACATAATGCATTATTCACACAATGCAATTTCACTGAATCGTCACAGTGCTCGCCAACGGAGACTTCGCATAACCTTTTTTGCATGTTAAATAACATCCAAGGATATTGGCAGTCACACACTCCGTTATCACACAGAAGCCCAGAAGAGGATTCACAAGCTAAAATACTATCACAGTAGTCGCCATAACTTTGACAATTGCACAGAGGCAAAACGAGACACAACACGGAGAGCAGAATACAACTTCTTTTAAAGGTAACCATTTTCAGATACATACTCAATCAATTCAGGAATAATTCCTTCAAATATCATACAGATGGTATTTTATTACGCTATATAAGCTAGATATGGTTAAAATACTATTGGTCCAATAAAATGCTGCTGTTTAGAAAAGTTTTCGACAAAGAGTGGTTTTCTACTTTGACTTTGTACTCGCAGTCTAAACAGTTTCCACCTAATAATTATAATATTCAGTTTATAGGTATAGTGAAAGTGATTTCCCTTCTCTTTTTAAACGTCTCTTTAAGACCACGATCTGAATATCTGTAACAACAAAACAGCATAATTTGACACTAATAGTATTCATGAAATACAATATTGAGCTGATGTGAGTGACTCTCTCATCTCGTCTTGCTGATGCCATTTTAGGGTGGCAGTTGAGACATTCAATATGTCTAGTTTAGTCTTCTTCTAATATTAAATCAATGCAGTGAATAGAATTGTATATAAATGAAGCTGTAGGTGAGTGAAGTGGTAGAAAAATAATTTATATCGCTACAAGTGCAAATAATACTTTAATATATAGTTTTGTGCTTTTGACTGTATCTCTGGTCGTTGTAGGTAGGAATTATGGAAGTAAATAGTTTGAACTTTGAACATTTCATGACACAGTGATATGTATACTAAATAAAATCTTTGTACTATTAATGTATTTTATGATAATAATAGCTGTAAATACTTGTTAAAGTAATTGAATTTGTGGTCTGTATTTTTCATCCATATCAAACCATTTATAGTTAGGTAGTATTGTAGAATACATATCTTCAATATAAATGGTTGGTGGTGTACATAATATATGAATTTAATAATCTCTTTCATTTGCTCCAGTAATCTAAGTTTCGAGTTTTATGCATTCACATTAGTATTTTGTATGCTGGATATGTAAAACAATGTTATTGTCTGATTAGCATTTGTATCCTATCTACATGATGGAACTATGAACTCTGTATTTCCGGCTAATTGTTTAGATCGTTGAGTCAGAACTTATTGTTAGTACTTCTACTTAACTCCCGTTACTTAAATCGCTGTCCACACGACGTCAATTAGTAACTCATGTATTGCTGGGTTATAGTACTAATTCGGTATATAAATATATACCAACCTCTATTCTTTGTAAAACATTTTGTGACGACAGTGTAGTTCATTTTTGTAAGTGATTAGCATTTATTACTATTTCAACTTGAAAGTAGTGGGTAGTAGTACGTTTACTTCCTAATACAAGTACCACATTACATATTTCACAGTTGAGATAAAGCATCTGTCTTCTGTCTGCCTTCATGACTTAACTTGATCCAAGTCTTTCTGTCAAAACATCTTCTATTTTCACTCAATTGCTGGTGAAATCATTAGAGAAGTTTATTTTACTGTATGTAGGCGGGCACGAATGTCTAAGCCTAATCTGTTCACAATGCATTGGACACTTTAACTACATTACGGAAATGTATATACATGTGTGTAGTACAGATATATAATGGAATAAGCATTTACAGTACTTCCCTTTTCATGCATACAAATATAAAATTTATATGATATACTCCAGTTTATTTGTTCAAGTAATGTAGCATTGCTGTCAATCTTATCTATAGGTACGATCAAAAATGTTAATTTTAACAGATGTAAATAGGTGCAGACTGCAGACTACAGTAAGCTGATATTAAAGGTTTTCATTCAAAATGTGTGCTCTGCAAAAGTCGTTATTCATTAGACATTATTTATTCTCATCGTCTCTATGAATTATCCATTCTGTAGCATCATCATTGTCGGCAACTGTGGTAGTTTGTAGTGCCGGTTCAAATTCCGTACGACTGCAATCGTTGTTGCAATCATTATTGGCTAGTTGTGACCATTTTGCACTTCATGTGCAAATAGAATCTGCTAACGACACAGACAAAGAGTTTTTCCTTTCATATATTTTAATACGGAAGTTGTGCCCTTGTTTTTCATAGCAAACGCCTGATATATTGCGATTTGTAAATGCAAGGTTATTTGAAGGAAAACTGAACGTTGGCTTTTTAATAGGTTCTTCAGACAGCACAATATATGCAGATAATAAGCAGACGATTTTGCACATACAATTGGAACTTTTATTAGCATGGAACAATAAAGCTGCACGATAGGTCAAACTGAGCGAATAGAAACACAGTGCAGTGGAATCGATTAGTGATTCATCAGTGTATCAAAGTCCGCTAGATCAAATTCGCGATTTTCAAACTAACAAAAGTGTCGGTTTAAGTCGCATGCTCTGAAAAGGCTCTAAAATAGGGTGACGTAACAAACAACCTGCAAAAAAGGTTAACCCCCTTTGAAGAACAGACACACATACGATAATATCCGTTACTGTAAAAATAGGAAGTAGGCACCTACGTGGTTTAGGTGTAGGTGGATTCAATTTCAACCAGGATCAACCAGACTACCAAAGCTGCATAATATATTATTTGCTATCGCGAGGTAAAGTAGCATTTGCTTTGTATTCAACATTACTACATGTACTTGCAAGCATTAATATTCTTTGTAAAATGAGTACAATACTTCGGATATACTTTATTAGGTAAAAACATTATTATAATTATATAAATACATATCTACTGTACATTATCAACTTTGTATAAGAACATGCGAATGTGAAACTTTGTTGTGGACAGACAACAAGTGCGAATCATATCCTGTCTTTGTAAGTGAAAAAAATATTGCATAAGCTAACCAACGAGAACCTGGAGCACTTTCAGAGGATATCTATCGTGACTACGTTTTAGTACAAGTGTGTATTGTTTTTACATTTAGAAAGAATTATACAGTTACTGTTTACTCCTCTTTTGACTTGTTTAATTCCACGAATGCTGTTAGTTGTTCTGTGGCTGACTTATTGCTGGATTTCTTCTGAATAAGTTTAAATATGTAAAACAATATTCTTTTACGTACGAAGTAAACTGTATCATGTTTCCTCGTTGTACTAAAGCTGCTTACGTACATACTCACTCACAGTGTTCTAAATAGTCATTCTACGAACATACCTAGGGTACGTATTGCTTTGCGTACGTGTGAGACGGGTTAGCAAGAAATCACAAATTTTTCCTAAATATAATTTGATTGAAGGAAACATTGAGCTTTTAATCGGTCAATCTAATAATTGCTGTGAAAGCTCATATACATTAAATAAATATACCTAATATTTAATGTTAACGTATTGACGAATACTTATATAGGTGCTATACATCCATCCTTAATGTAGTTCGATTATTCCGTCAATACATGCCAGTTACGTATATCTGTATAAGCTGTTGATAACAAATACTATTACGATCTGTGCTGCTATAACTGATTTTATTTTGGAAAATTTACAGACTGAAGTACACTACTATGAAGATATGGGAAGTAACATAGCGAGATGTGTCATCTTGTTAGGAATCCTTACAATATTTCTAATCGAGGAGATAGCTGGAAAACACGATTTCGATCACCCATGCAAGAAAAACACAGACTGTCTAAAGAAATTCATTTGTGACAAGGCCACTAAGACTTGTCGATGTCCGAATTACGGAGCAATATTAGTTCAGTATTTTGATAGCAGACATAAAAAATGTGTCAGTGCTGTTGGGAAAGCATGCACATTAGGGAAAGATGATTCCGTCCCGTGGGAGTGTGTGGAAAATGCGGATTGTCTACCTCATAGAAGATCCGACATTTCTGATGAAATATTCGGTTAGTGATAATTAAACCTTTAAGATCTTCCTTAATTTTATTTTTAGATACTTATTTTTACTGTTTTAAATTACACATCGATGCCTATATTATGATTGAAAACAGCGAACCGAATTCGGTTGTCAGTGATAAATGCATTTAAGTCGTATTACACTTTTTGCTTTCTTTTTATTATGTACGTTTTACAACTAAAATTATTGTCTATTATATGAATTCTGTTAAATTATAATTACATATTAATTACTGATGCTTATATATTTTTATGCAGGTGAGTGCAAATGTACGGGTAGATACGAAGAGACCGAAAACCATACCTGCCTTCTTCCAGAAGACAGGCGAAGTGCAGAAAAAATAGAAGATGAGAAAACAAATTATAAAATTGATGAAAATGTTTCCAAAAACTGGCATAAGTGGGGTAACTCAGCCGCGAATCTCCAATCATCACATTGTACTGTACTGCTTCTAATTTTTTATATTATAACTCTGTGGGGGTTCCACACTTTCATGGATGATAGCCAATAATAGTAATTAATTAACATAATTCATCATTACTCCCAGATTATTTGAGTACCATTTTATCATTTTGTGTGTATAGGTAACAGGATAGTATTAATTTTTCAGTTTCATAATAATGTGAATTGTGAATAATAAGTATTCTGTAAAGCGCTTTAAATGTTTATTTGTAGTGATTAGTCTATATGACAGTCGACAGTAAATGTATATAGATTGTGCATAGTATAAAATATCGTTTAAATAACATTTATGAATGAGCTAAATGAACAAAGACAAGTATCAAAGCGGGGGACAATAATTTCAGAGATACAGAAAAAAATTATTATTACTAAACTGTTAATTTTTTGTATCTCTCGATAAGCACAGTGTCGCACTAAGACTACGCTTTTCCCTCTACTTATTTCCCAGTATATTCGTAGAAGTACCACTTATTGCTTATCAACAAGTCACGCCACAATAGTTACCATTATTGAGTGAATGAATCATTACTTGATGAATATAATACTGATACTCGGAGTAGGATGACTATATGTTCAAGGACAACTATTACAACTTAGTCTGTATGGATTTGTTTCGTGGTAAACATAACGTAACTATTGATTAATAACTTCCGGTAAGACCATCATAAAATATATGATAAGACTAAGCATAAGATTTGACCCCACACAATGCTCCGAAAGAAACATTGTACGTTGTATTAATGTTTTATACACAATCAGAGAACAATTTACTTCATTTAAAGGTACAATTACTTATTCGCTTATTTAAAATTATTGCATTCTTAAGTTTTATATTAGGAGTTGTCTGCAAAAGGGTATTAATTGCCTATTGAGATTACATTGCTGTAAGAACATAAAAATAATATTATAATGTCAACTAATGTGTACTGTATAGTGTATAGAATGTCATTGTAAAGAGATAATAGGTATGTTTAAAAAATTTGATGCGTGTATTTCAAAGCATAAAGTAAATCGTTGGTTCACAATTCGTGAATGTGTTAATTACTTCAAAATCTATAAATGCCTTTCATCAAAAGATTGTAATTGTAGAAAAGTATTTAAAGTATTAACTTACTTATTTAGTAAAACTGGATGTCACTACTTTCACATTTTTGTTTGTTTCTTACTTGACGTGTTTGTGTATTAATGATATTACTTTTCTTTCATGAAATGTAATTATAAAATGAAAGTTCCTTGTTAAACTATACAGACCATATTTATGGTAAATTAGTAGTTCTTTGTAGTTAGCATTTTTAAATGAGCGGGTATAGATAAATCAGATATAATATTATTTCAAAGTATTTTGTGTATTTCTATCTAATGTGTAAGTATGAATAATATTATTATACATACTAGAATGTGATGTATGTAACGTATACCAATTTGTTAACGTAGTTTGACTGACGCGATAACTGGTGATAGTGATAAGTATATTTGTTTAATTTAAATTATATAAGTACATCATAGAATTTTCACCGAAACTGTATAGCAATAAAATTAAAATAAATTGTATTAAGTCACAAGTGTAAGTAGGTAAGTCTTTAGCGGTAGTTTGTAGAGTGTGTTCCCACATTGCATATCAATTAAACTGTTGGTTACATAATATGTCCAGTGCAAAGAAATTGGAACGAATAAAGTTGTAATTGATATGAGAAAACGATGTTTTTGTTGTTTATTTGTTTAAGTACCTGCAAATTCTACATCATTTTACATTTCTTTTGACTCATCGCAAATCTGACATACCTACAAATACTTACACACACGTTTTATACTGAAACGCATTAAGTGTCATCTGTGGATGTCAAATAAACACAACGAGTCATAAAGTCATTTGTAATCAACAATAGTGTAATCCATTATTGATGTTAAGATACGTAAACAAAATGTACATAGCAAAAACTAATTTTTTTGCTTCTTCAGGGTTACCCACTTCAAAAGAAATCAAAAGATAATATTATGAATCATTGACAATTAAATGAAATATATTCATACCCAATGATCAGGCTGTCAAAACAAATAATATTTGACAATGGATCTTGTATTACATTACATGATGATTTTGATTCATGGATTTATACTATATACCTAAGAATATTATAGGCTAGGTCTGTAGTAGATGAAGTTTCGTTTGTAAAAGCGTGAATTGTTTATTAATAAATAATAAATAAACAACTGAAAAGTGTACTATACACTAAATTACATAGACTTTTATTTTTTTTACATTTTACATAAATTGTAAATTTTACATAATATTGGTTATCTCTTGTTTTATATCCAATCAGTTTTCTTATTTTTAAGCAATAGTTATGTAAATAATCCATTTTTATTCATTCTCATTCAATTATTTATTCAAGTCAAAAATGTATAATGTATTTCTAACTCTTTCCGTTCGTTTCGCTTTTCGTAGTTCATCTTTAATCTTCTACATCATACTGCAAATGCTATAGTTAGGTACGCAGTACCTACCTATTAGTTAGAAAGAAATGTATAATAAGTTGACTGATATTAATACAATTCGATATAAAATTGCCTACATAAATGCATTTATAAAGTTAAATAAATATAACGCTACTCACTTACTTTAGGCATGTGTATGTGTGTGTAAAATACCCATAGCAAGTACAAAGTACCACCTACTTAATGATCGTTGAGTGTGTTGGTAGATATTTGGATACTAAAATATATACCTAATCTACTGATGTTTTTGTCAATAATGAAATGAATATTCCTTATGTGACATAAGAACAAAGAATAGTACAGAAAAGTGTTATGATGAAATTTTTTTAGTACCTAACATTAAATAATGAATGCCATTAGATAAAGGTAATGATATTTATCTGTACGCTAAATGCAATGATCTATAGTTAATGCCATAAATTGTAATAAGAACAAGGTTTAAATTATTAGTTTCGGCTTTGAAAATACAATTCGACTTATTTTTGATGTTCTATAGGCAATTCAGCGGTTTGTCTTCCCGTTCAGATTTTCTGAATTTCAAATCGGAAGCTTTTACACCTGTCTCATAAAGAATCATTTCGCACGTTTAATGAGCTATTCTATTTTTTTTGCAAAAATTTTACGCTCACTCTCAAAACCCATTTACGAAAAATGTCTGATAACCCAGTAATTTATGCAGTTGTACTATAGAAATGAATTATTTAAGACACAAAGTAAGTTTTTCAGTAAAACTCATTCATCTCCCGTATTCAACCATCTTTACTCTATGACAAACTCTGACAATTTATAAGAATCGGTGGAGATGAATTTTCTAACTATCAGTACAAAATAATTCATTACTTCATATAATACAATATCGTATTACATATCATTTTTTTAATCTACTTAACATTAGTATTGATGGATGTACTACAGCATACTCATACAAATGCAAAACAATGTTGGCATGAATGAACCAACATTCTTGGCCAAAATCTTTAGAAGTTAACCCTTTACCAGAGGTATGGCGTTGGCTGTTTTGTTTAAAATATATCTTGTTAGTATTCACACTCATACATCAGTATTCGAGTATTGTTTACTTCGGTGAGTATAGTATTACATGTTCGTAATGCTAATGTGTTCAGTATTGGTTGAGTGTTTTATAAATCATTTTCATAATACAAATTCTTTAGAGAAGTCTATAAAGTTCATTCTGCTATGTAAAGTTTATGATTGAATATAATCAGAAAAGAGGTATAAGGATTACATACTACATGATACACATACATTTAGGTTGCCGGCAAACGACACGAATATGCATAATTGTAGAACGCATAGGTTACTTTCTATATAAACATCAAAACAAAGGTCTCTAAACATCGTAATAACAATCACATTCACAATGACCTTCCTATACAATGTCTATTCAACCTACCCTAAGCAAACACACAAACAAACACAAATGAAACAAAAAATTGCTAAAAGCCTGTAACTTTAATTATCATCTGAAAGGTTACACTTACTCATTTTTCATTGCACACTCTCTGATAAAGTAGTTGCAAATTACAAATACTTGTAACAGCGATCTCTGTATTGCAACTTGCAATAATACAGAGATCGCTATATAATGCAATGCAATAGATATAATGATTCTCACGCTAATGCTGCAATAGTTAGCTCATTATCATCAAAGCATATTAGTAAGTTTAATTGGTTTTACATCCTATATGCAATTGTGAATGAAACTAAACAATTTGTCTTTAGTGTCGAAAAAAATAACTACGCATTACGTAACTAAAGGCTTAGGCAACATTACTGAAAGGTCACTTTCACAGTTTTGATTTTTTATGTATACCAAACCAAATGAAAGTAAAGTAATGCTGTATGTTTTGGAGCTGTTGATTTTTGGCAAGTAACGATACAAACGTCCTTAATCCAATGAACTTTGGACATTAGTATAGGAAGAGCTGTTGCAGTGGTATTATATTTAAGTTTACAGATTTCTGTCTAGAGTTAGTCAATTCACCACCCTATCTTGTTGGAAGCCTCGAATTCCTGTGTGATAAAGCTATTTAGAGAAGCTTAAACCCAGAAAATGTTAAACATCGGCACATGCAGTCTTAAATGAATGTCTGGATGTATTGCGTACTGCAATACACAGATTTTGCACTTTGCACTATAAAAAAGGCTTTCCTTTTTTCGTACAACGTACTTCCACAGATATAAACATGTAATAAAAATTAGCATTGTTTGTAAATATATAAATAAAAGAAACACAACCAGTCGGTTGCTCTCTTCAAGATCTGACTGTTGTTCTATTTTTATGTGGAAGAAACCGTTCTTTAATCAGCATAATACATTTTCTAAGCGCACCTATTGGTAAACTCTCCCGGTAGAAATTAAAGCTCATCACGCACGAACCATACAAATTGTTTATCCCATCTACTACATACAAATACCTATTTCATCATTCTTACATATGGAACCTTGCAAACTGATTAATTTTAACCAATTAAGATTTGAATTATGCAGACCACACTCTTGACATTGAAGATTGAAAACAACATTCCGTATTAAATTGGATAAATACATAAATCACCATGTGTAGCAGCTTCTAATAATAAGTAATTAGGATAATGCGTAGTTTGCGTGGAAATAACAATTTTCGCCCAAATGTTTTGTCCGATAGGTGTTGGTAAATAAACATTAATGGAAGTTTTCCCCTGTTTTCATGTAGTAGCAGCAGAACTTGTAACATCGTCGACAATATTGACTTACTTTCCATAATATTTACACATAAAATGACAATCAATCCACGATACTATACATACTTTGTATGATTATCACATGATTTGTGTAAATAAGGGACGCATAAAATTTTCTTTCAGTGCTACATTTGTAGAATTTGTACTACATGAGATCGATGTTGCAATCATATCCCAGTTCAAAGTCAAAGTCAGGAAAAAAATGGAAGATGATCAGAATTTTATTATTGGGGTCAGATTTGTGTACATACACACTGACAGATAACCATGTGAGTGAGTCGGCATAGTTCAAAGTTCACAACACAGAACTAAAAAAAGTGTTGAACACACTTATGTGGATTCCGGGTCAGGCTTGCGATAAATAAAGCAAAAATTAACAAGTTTTGTATTAATAACTGTATTTACATGGTTCAGGGAGAAGTAATTAACATATCAGGTACCTATGGTATATCTACATAAGGATTTAAATGTTTTTTAATTGTCAAATCCGGCAATTTGGATTAAACTTGTAAATCCTTGAATGAGTCATGCAGGCATTATTTTTAGACAGTAACAGATCCTGTTATGCAATTCTCAAAACATACAATTAGCATCCGCAAAGTGCAATCATTGTATTTAAATGAGTTATTTTTAATTATTAACAGTAATTATGTTATCATCAAGCTACTCAAATCATAACTGTTCATTTGAGACAGGGCACCTCTTGTAGACAAAGATCAATAGTGGACCAAGGTAATCCAGTCTTATGAAAAGTTCAACCTCAGTTTATTCGACTTTAGTCCGTTTTGTATTGGTTGAGGCGGTTACAAGCAAAGAGATTCGAAAATCAGTAATCCTTTTTATGGAGATAGTGATCAATGATTATATAGTTTTACAATACATAAATATACAAACTTAATAAATTTCGAAAAGCTTATGCAAGTATATAAAATATCAGTCTGAGTATATTATATATATTATAGTAATTATGATTACGATGTCTGTGACTAACGAAGTAAGTGTCAATGAATGGAGAGATCGTAAATGGTAACATTATTTATTTAAATCCTTTTATCTATTTAATACTTATACTTTACACCCACTCAACTCTCCATAGTAGTTCACTATTCCATGAGCATATAAACAGAAGGCGCATTTTAATTAAGTCGAGTACAAGTAATAGTGAAATCTAATTATGTGTTTATGTATGGAGATTTATCTTTGCGTTGCAAGTACAAAGTCCTAAGTCCTGATTACATCCTCTAGTAAATCCTCATCCTTGTTGTACTATAACCTTTGGATATTTTTATGTATTTATTATGGTATATTAATGCTACTTATTCATTGTGTACTAGTGTGCACATTCATTCTCTGTATACAAATACAAAACTGAATGAAAGAGATAATTAGATAATCATCATAATATTCTGAACTAGTTTTATTCAGTTTATATTATACTTATACAATGTTTACTCACACACAGTTTAACATCAACTGGAACAGAAGAAGACTTTTAGTAAATACTTTACTTATATAGGTACAACAGGTTTTTTTAAATAATTTTATGGGATGCTGATAAAATACGACCACGAGAGCAACCAAAGTGCTAATAATGAAATACATAACGCAATTTCCAATAATAATGCGAATGCTAAATTTTGTATTGGATTCTTATGATGGTACTCTCTAGGTGTATTAATTATGAAACAGACAATTTACTTACTTTACTGAACTAAATCACACTTTAAATAAACGATAATGAAAGCAGTATTTATATGCAAACATACCTAGTCACAATAGTCAGGAGATTTGAAGTATATTTTTCCTTTTATATGACCTGAGTACATGTGTGTCTGTAAATTGTCATTAAGATTACCTTCAAAATTTACTGCGTAGATGGTAAATGCAAATCTATTCGGGGAATTCTACACGCTTGCTTGCTAAAAACGATCAACGTACCCCTATAATTATTTTCATTTTTATTCTTAGTCAGTGATTGGAGTGCAGTGGCATGAAAGACGATTCATTTTACACAGTAAGAGTACCTAGTAGAAGTTAGAAGTTAGCACATCAGCCAACCAGAACTAGACTCGACATATTAGCACATTACAAAGTCCAATGTCCAAACCAAAACAGGCGGATATTTAGACATTCAAGCAGACTAGACAAGTGGTTGAGCAGGTATGAGAGTCCAAAGTCCAAAGGTATAAAAATTCAGCGTGCAATAACATAGCAAAAAGCTAATCCAATAAAGGAAGGCTCAAAGTACAACTTTACATATACAATACCTTGCGTTACTATAATGTATTACTTACACTACTATGTGTGTACTCTGTATGTACACAATAACACAATCTGCACACAACATTCATTCTCTAGTACAACATATTCATACGTGTATTATTACCATTCTTATTCTATTTAGCATTCTCATTGTCTGTCGCGATCTATAAGTCTGCATAACAGACCCAAGCAGTTTTTTGCTTTTGCTGTGGGTTCATGTCTCTGTAGGTATGTGTGTTTGTTTATATGTCTTGTCTACGTGTTGTACCTAAGCCCAAGTAAATAGGTAATCATACACATTACTAGGTGTGTGCAGAATTGTGGGCATGTCTTCAACATTACATATTATTATGCTATGCTACTTGCGATTAGTACACACGATGCGCTATACAAACCTTGTCTGAAGCATCAAATCAATCAATACCCCTCACACTACTATACTTCTTATTTATAACAATTCTAAGTAGTAACGTATTTGGTACAAATTAATTCTATTCACATTGTATTGACTATTTACAAAGTGTGTGTATAGAATGACGAAGTGTGTACGTGTATGGCATGGAGTTATTTAAATAAAATAGGTAATCAATTGTCCATATTGACAATGTATTTATATGATTTACATAGTTCTATATGTAAATAAATGCATTGTCACAGCATAGCAGTACTAGTACTATGTATTTGCCTGCAATCGTTCTAATAATGGTTCTAACGATTGTCGCAAGTCGTACTGCAGTGGTAGTACGTGCATTCACGTTCTAAAAGTTCGTCACTCCATTGATTTCAATGGTCGGGCAGCTTAGTATATTATTAGTTAGTAGTTTGACAAGAAAATAAATCCAATGCAATCATAAAACTTTCATTTCATGCTCATGACTGCATTAATAATGCATCGCATCGCAATGTGTTTATTTGTGTGCGTTCCACATCGGATGCCGAACCAAGTTTAGTCAGCGTGTTGGGGTTTGATGTTTAAACACGCATTGTATTAGGTATATATACTGCGTAGTAATATTTGGTTTGGAGGGTAAAGTGGGTATGTATATGTATTTTTGTGAAACTGTAGGAGTAATTGACTGCTTCAATGTGATGGAAATGTACACAGCTAAAAGAAAATTTTCTTTCCTCTATAGAGTTTATATATAGATTTTCCACAAGAAACACACCTCCTTCAGGGAGCCTACCAAAAGCCAACCAGCTTGAGACTTCTGATCTTTACCCACTTTCCAGAGCCTTTTTGCATCGTCACATGATACAGTAAACATCCTGCAGCATTCTGACTATTGTGACTATCATACTGTACACACAAGCAACTTAAAAAGATAATATGAATTCCAGCTAATCGAAACTATACTTATGAACTCATCAATATTAGTATCTAGTACACAAAGATATAACAAAAAAGATTAGGACGAAATGACTTATACTAGTTATAGTAATTCGTTATATACATTCTTATGGATTTTCAACCTTTGTTTATTGTCCTATGTGAACCAGCACTTTACGCCTAACGAATCGTAATACCAAAGTTTATGTACCTTACAGGTTAAAACATAAATATGGATAGGACACAGGTCAATTGTTTATGACGTCCATAGGTTAAGCTCATCATGAGCTTCGAAATATCTATTGTTGATAAGTAGTACTGAGAATATAGAATTATTGGTATGCTGCATGCATTCAGTATCTGAAGTGTAAAGGCGGGGGAAAATGTAGCCATCCCATCTGTACACAACCTCTTGTTTAGTAAGTGAGAGGTTTAGCTGGAGGCTTTGTCTTTGTATACAAGTCAATATAATATGAAGTATATTATTATAGTCGCTAAGATGCTTCTAAGGAAAATTTCTAGTAAAATCCCCCGCAGGAATCATGAACTGTTGCATCCCTATTGTAACTTTATATACCTAATACTGTCTCCGATTCTCCAAAAACACAACAATGAGTACGCTAAAAATTTCCATTCAGTGTGTACAAGGTGTAAACCTGAGATTTTGGTGGTTTTATACAACTGTATCGTGTAACTTTCCTTCCCCTAGTCCCCAAAACGCAATTCTACAGACGTTTCTCTCAAGCCGGGCTCATCTGTTAATACTACAACTACCACCACACGAACACATTTTACACATGGGTTGAAATGAATGGCTTTATATCTCACTATACTACTACCACCACCACTACTACTACCACTCTTACTACTTTACTCCAGTTAGTTGTATATGTTTATCTTAACACACGCATGTGCGGAGGTCGGGTCGGTTGTTCTGTTGGACGGATGTAATGTAATTTGGATATATAGACTGCATACTCCCACAGACATAGGCAGGGCAATGTGTACAATGCCAGGCCATAGGTATCGACTTTTCCACCCAAGGTACAAGGTGCACATACGAAAAGATATTAAAAGAACCGAGTTTGCTTGCATGCCAGATCATTTGATTCCGTTTCTACTGGTAGACAAGTAGGTATTGAATTTGGTGAAGGGAAAGGTTTACTTTAATGTGTGTAACGTAAACTCAGGAAGATTACATATTCAATATTGTATTCAGAACTTGTATATTGCATCAAAGCTGTAGTATTCTACATAGCCACATTAATTCTATACATACATACGCCTGTACAAATACCACAACCATAGGACGACCACGGTGTAAGAGTCACACACCTCTATTTGGTTGTATCTTCTAGTAAAGGCTCTGCATGCCTGTTCTCCTGTGTTGAGTTGACTTGACACGAAAAAGTATATATAAACACGCTACGTACACATAGAGACAACTCCTACAGCCCCAGCCAACCACTTTTGTCGGGGGTATTTCGCAATTGCCGTCAATGCAGATTTGTTATAGACCTGCCTTAAGAACCATCCAATTCCAATCTATCACATTACTACTCGATTAGAACTCACATCACGACAACCAACGTAAAAATCCTCTCTCGCTCTCAACAAAACATTTTTCACAAGCAGGAAGACCGAGCATACAAATATTATCACAATACATTCTTGTAGTATACTTTCAAGAGATTGTTCACTCATACAAAACTCCCACAGAGTTAAAGCAACAATAAATTCTTATGCTTGTTATTGCTCTATAGTGCAATTCAATGATAGCATCATAGCGTGATAGTTATTATAATTCTATATAGATACAATACAATACATCATTAATGTAAAATAAATCAAAGCTATATAATAGAATAGACGAAGTATTGCTGTATACAGCTCGAGAGACTCTGAGGGAAGTGGAATTCTAGATAGAGCCTATAATTGTTTTGGGTTCTGAGGAGTGGTGGAGGAGAGCAGTGTGCAAGAACGCAACGTGTACAAGACACAGGCGAATAACCACCAATATCAACATCAACAAACATCAAGCCAAAATTTTATGTCTGTATTTTCTCACATTATATAGTAAACAGTTTGCATGCAGAAAGAATTACGTTACGTACCTTTGCTTGCATTACTTGCACTACTAACTAGTTACACGAGTCAGGCAGAGCCAAGCCAGTTAATTGTCCTCTTGTCATAATTCTTAACTCTAAACGTGTATTCTCGTCTCTTCATTTGAGTGTGCATTTGTTTGTGTGTGCCATTAAGTGTGTTTTCATTTAAGTGACAAGAATTCTATACAAACAACAACTTTTTTTCGTTTTTAATTTTTCCTATATGTAAATTAATTTCGTGAGAAAAAAATCAGTTTGTTTACTAAACTCTGAAGAAAATAGTAGAAGAGGCAGAAGCTGTTTATAACTACCTACATAAAAGTCTTGAATCTTTTTATGCTCTACTACTGTTACAACCTGAAACATCAAAGCGAAAATGTCCAGCAATAATACATTAGTGTCATCCACACGTGAACATATTGTCGTATAAAGTCAACTCGTGTCTTCACACTACCAAAGTACACTTACTTTTGACCTTAACTGTTAAACTGACCGCAATAATATTTATTTATTACCAAGGTGCAAAGAAAAGTGCCTTGAATCAAGTCATTGTTATACTTAGACCAATTAATATAAATTTTATTCATAAATAGTACATTTTGATCAAAACTACTAAAAAACTGTATACAAATCCTATAGACAGAGACGCTTAGCATTACAATTTGTTACTGTTTATGAAAGGAAATCGATAAGTGCATTAAACGTTCGAGAGTGCTTTCTCATGTACAAATATTAATATAAGTAACGGAAACTACCGAATATATATAGTTTCTACTATTTACACACATTGATTGTGAGTCTCGTTTAAAAAAGTTTGTTAAATAATAATCGTTATAGCTCAGGGAGCTAAATTATTGACCCGCTCAAACAGACATTCATCAAAACGAGGTTGGATAGACTTTATAAGATTTGTGAATTACAGAGAGACTGTTTTATTTCCGTATATCATTCTCAGCAGTGCTGTGCTTCCGTGTTTTAATTTTTATCAACCTGAGAGATACAATAGCACTGTGTGCTACTATTACCACAATTATCTAACAATAAACTGTACTCATTGACTGCAGTATCTGTATCAACCAGCACCTAGTCGACAAAAAATATAAGTAGGGTATTACAAGTAAACCACTGCCAGAACCACAACTCTAAATACACTCTGTGCTAATAATGGCACTTTTACTCGTGTGCAGAAGAAGCCTTCAAACTAAAGGTAAGCCGTTACATATTTTTACATGAAGCTACATACATAGTATATACTAATATGCAATCGTCACTTTACAATGCTAATATTATGCCAAAATGTAAATCAGTCTGCTCAGTCTGGTTTTTATCAGACCTTGAATGGATAAATTAACTCATTCTACTGTTTACATACAAATGAATGAAATGAATAAAAGTATGTCCACTTGCTCCACGTGTACACTGACGATTGCAAAAATTATTTATGGAACAGAGTAAAAATGCGACCTTTGTATTGATGTTATGGCATCCAAAGTACAGTAATATAATTACTTAAAATATAATTACTTATGTATACTTACAGGATTACCGATTCTAATCCAACATGCAGGACAGAGACCGACGCTGCAGTGTTCGCCCCAAGTTTTGGCCTGCTTATTCAGGTAATGCTAATATGAATGAAAATGGAGTGGGGTTAACTTTTTCCCTGTAGGAATCATTATGTGTTTACAATTACAAGTGTATATAGCACTTCATTTTTAAGTGGTTTGTATATACATTTTACTACTTCAAATTGCAATGCTGAACTAAATAACATTATCATAGCTTAACATTGGTAGGTTAACTCAACTAATATATAGACTGTGGCAAGAATGCAGCATACTGAACGAACACTAATACACAGCAATCGAATCTTATGAGATGCAGCATTAGGGCATATCGCAATCTCCTGTCGTAAGCAAAGAAATAGTAAACTGATTGTGAGAATAAGAAGCGAATAGAACGGTTTGCATGTGTATATGAAAGTCATACATGACTGCATCATGTATTAAATTAAAGCTCTAGAATGATTCATTGATCTCATTGATTTCTGCTCAGGTGATTTGAAGTTTTTAGCACAGAATTTACATGAATGTGTAGAAGAAATGTCCATAAAAGCATATTTATGCAATCGTATTTTTCCTTTAACCAAGCGAGATATAAAACAAAGATAAATTGGCTAGTCTAGAATCATATTGCTAAAAAGCTTGCAAATGTAATAACTAAAATACATACAGTGAGAGGGGGTACACGATTTTTCCTTCTCTACTGATGACATTGAAAGAAATGTTTAACAATTCAAGTTATTTGCCATCAGATAATAGTAAGCTTCGAGTTAAAAATCGTTCGAAGATTGTCATTAGGTTCAATTAAACCAAGCATGTAGGATTTTGATAAAGTCATTTATTTAACACAGCGTCAGATTAACATTAATGTATACAAAAGCTCAAGACACGAACACGATGGGAAATGTGGACAAATTGAAATAACCTATGAAAAATTCTGCTTGATTCAGATAAATAATATAGTTTATCAACTATTTATATGCTCTGGAAAATGATTCCAATACTTTTTTGATTCAAGTGTGTTAGTGTATTAATCCTTAATTGAGGTGATAAATTGTAGTACCTATTGCTAACCTAACATATACATAATATTAAATAATATTTTAATAAAAGGGATAAATGTATTTTTGTATATTTAACACAAGAATTGTTTTATTGAATTAGAACGGGAGGTTTGGGGGTTGATACTCCCTATGAAACACCACCGATGCGGCAGAATTCGGCGAGCCTTGATATGCCCCAATTGCGAATCGGTGAAACTGCAACCGTCACTGACGCAGCGTCTGCAGAAATAACAGATTCAATGGTAGCTGCTGAGATTGAGACTACTACACAAAAAGGTAAAAAATCTCACGTGCATGTGTTGCAGGTATTTATTTTATCTTTATTATACTGCTGCAATCTTCAATTATGTAAGACGTAATACTGCACATGCTATGTATCATGTAAGGATCTATCATAATATCTTAACTCTAACTTTCATCTATGTAAAAAATCCTTCAGTGTTTCATATCAGAAGTATAGACGCTCTATGTAAGACACATTACATCTTGTCTATAATATTTTGCATTTCTAACACAAAGGTATGTTTTATTTAACGATAGCATTTGGTGCTGTATTTTTGGGCTTACAAAGAAACATATAAAATAGTATTTGCTTAACTATTTTTGGCCAATTTTTCTTCATAGCATTGTGATTCAAGACATTTGATTTTATACAGAATCGATTAACGTAGTAAACGAATGAATGAAAAATATGCAAATAAAAATATACAAAACGCAAACATCGACTTCTGCAGGAATAGAGAAAAATGTGCTGATTTATGCATTGTATTATCAAGCATTATTCATTGATCAAAATTAGGGTGGTAGAGTTAACATCAAAAAAATCCAATATGTTAAACCTACGCAGTTAGTGGCAATACTAGACAATAAAAGATCGAAACTTTTGCACTTTGTAGGGTCGAAATGCATTTATCCAAAGGGTTTCCTATCATTTATTGGCATAGATAGCTATTTATTTATCTTATTGAAGCATTTGCGTCACAAAAAGGGAAAAACTGTGAAATTGATTTCAGCGAATTGTGAAATCGAAGATGATAAGAGAATTATGACAGGATTAAATGGCTTAATTGTTAAAAAGTGTCATTAATCCAAACTTTGCAAACAGTATATTCAAATACGATATTGTATGAATCAAATTCTTTTTGGAGAAAAGAATGAATGATGTTTATTACTAATAGCTGTGATGTAACTACCAATAAAAGATTGAATTGAATTGGCTGTTATAAATAGATCTTTGGAAGTGCAAAAGTCTCATCTACTTTGCTTTAGACACACACAGCTTAGCTGAGTGCTTTTTATTGATTTTATTATTTACTGGATGAATAGCATATTTACGGGATAAATGTAGGAATGGTTTTACACACCTCCTGAAATTCTCTATCAGCTCAATGAACAACATATTGTGTTTCATGTGCACACATCGCATTTGTACACATAAGAAGTACAGAAGTTGTTGCAACCTTTTGTCCTTGTGAGTAAGGTCATGAGGGCGGACATGGGTGTAAATCCATCATAAATAATATTATTGGGTACTGTATAATTGTAGGTAAGCTAGTATAATATTAAATTTTTGTTAGGAAACTAATGGAAAATTCCATTGCATTGTCTCATTTTAGCATCCAAATTCATAAACGTACATGTAGGTAGTTAATTTTTGACTAATAAAAGTTATGTGCGTTTTGCAATTATAAACAAAGACCACACAAGCTTAATTTGCATAATGACAATTTGAGTGCAAAATTGAATGATTAAAAGTTAAAAATAAGTACTTACATAAACTATCTACTAAATCTGAATGACACATGTATAAACGTAAAAGTGCTGAATAAGTACCACTTAAATATTATACGCATGTAAGGAAAGGTATATAATATATATTTGTAAACAGCTCTAATAGGTACATACCTCCATGTGTAAAATTGTACTTAGACTTGACAAGGCCAAACAATTAATTTTTGCACTCAAGATCAAAGTCCGCTACAACTTACAATGTACACAAGTACGCTGTATACACCTTTACAGCATAATAATCCAAAAAGAACCTACATCAAGGCAGATTATGGTATCACAACAGTGAAAACGACTTCTCAGCCTATTGGATGACACATGAATGACTAAACTTCTTTTTTTGCATTGCAGTTCGGCAGGAAAATGAACTATTTGAAAGAGCACTCGTCAGAACTTTGACCTACACGACCAAAGTCTATGATACCCTGACTCTTCCCATTTACGCAGCTATTCAACAACCTTGGAAAAGAATTGCTGAACACAAAGCTCCCAAGGTATACAACTTTATAAGCGATCATTATAAATTCATTATATAAACCCAGTCATAATAACACCTAGATCTAATACCTACTTGCTCACAACTGTTTGCTTTTATTATCCATATGCAATTGCCAATTATCTACTTTTCATGCCTCGTCTTATAGATTAGATCTTGACTCACTCGATTAATTTGCATTTATCCTACTGCGAATTGCATGTGTACTTTGTGTACCTGGTCAATGTACAAACATTTCCACTGGAACACATATTCCAGTTTGCAGGCAGTTGATTTTAGTTTATCAGCATTTAACTTTGTGCACGCTAATCATAATTGCTGTAATAATGTAAAATTTTGTCAAAGTACAAAGGTGTATATTGCAGTAATAATGCGTCATAGCTATCGACACATTAGAGTAGTTAGCAATTTCGTTATTTTGGAGAAGAATTTTAGTATGTATAAAATACTTGTAATATATGTATTGCAAACATGTCAGTATCTCTGTACAGGTAGGTACTATAGGCACTTTTCTAATAAGCATCCCTAAATAATATGCAAACAACTAATGCATGATTTGCATGAAGTTAGAAATAAAGATCTGGTTCTTCGTTCTTTATCATTTAGTGAATGATAGGTACACAACATTCCACTTAATAATGAACGTTTTAAAATTCTAAATTGAATTGTTTGTTGCTCTATCGGTAGACTCTAAAAATTTTGCATTATTATAATGTGACGTGTGTATGAAACTTAATAATCTGCACACAACAAACAATACGATGCATGCAAATTTATTATTGAAATGATGATCCGGTTACATACATCTAATAATAAATGATATCAAAGTCCAAACGGATGAACTACAAATATAATAAGAGGTTTAAGTTTGCAGTTTTAGAATGCATGGTACAATATAGCAATTCATTTATTTATCATTCTGCATTTCTGCAGCAGGCAATTATTTACAAACAATTTTATAACCACATTAGGAGACTGTAGACATTGTTTGTAAATATCTTATCGTAGACTGACAATGACAGCACGCAGTCATGAACAAACTAAGCCAACCAGATCCTCTAAGCGTTATCAGAGTTAGATTACCTCAACCATTATAATATAATGGTATATGAAATATGGCTGCTGTAATTAACAGTTTTAGCACGCAAAGCGATACCTACATTTCTGCTGTTACTTCTGTCGGGGGCATGGCAAGGAATCTGTCAATCATATCATCATATCAGTGTCAGAAGAGGATGGGTCGGGGGATGGATGGGAAAACCTAAAATATTAGCACAATCCACTATTATTGTAGACGAATACTGCTTACTGCGCAGATTATTACAGTAGTGAATGATATTACTGATGATGTGGGTAGAACTGTGTGCTCCTTTCTATGTAAATTATAAACACACTTCTCTATGCACGAGTATTTCTAAATTTAACTAGTTCTGCTAACCGTAAACTGCAATTGTACTATTGTTTAATACTGCATCATAAAATGTTTTCCTTATAATCTTCTAAACATAAAAATGTCGAATTTTTAATAGGATAATTTTATCATGCTTGTTTAAAATTACGTGTCTATATAATATGTAATAAAATTATGGTGTGGGGTAAGTGGGGTTCGATAGATTGCACGTGTCAAATAAAAACAATGCAAAAATAGATATTTGCAATAAGAACTGCTTTTTTCCGGCTTTTATTTTCATTTCACACTAGTGAAATACCTATATAGGTACCTTTATGTCCTTGATGCCTCACGTGCCTCAGCTTCCCAGTAGAGAGATTGTCGTGACCGAAGGTCACTTATTTGACCGTTATAGTGTCGAAATCATGAATTGATTTCGACACTAATATTCCCTCAACACACATGCGTGTG
>JABASD010001777.1:0-34596 GCA_019776165.1 Pogonognathellus flavescens
GGTTCGTTAACGGCTCGCTCGTTAACGGCTCGGCTCGTTAACGGCTCGCTCGTTAACGGCTCGGCTCGTTAAAAGCTTAACGAGCGCTCGAGAGCCAGCATTATGCATAATTCAAAATCAGCAAAAAGAATGACGTTTAATTACTACATCTGTTATTCGCATAAATACAAGTTACAGTATCAATTCCACGTTTTCAGTTCATTTATGGTTGAAAAGAATAATTCGGCGTTTGATAAATAAGTACAGAGAAAAAAGTGTGATGGCAGATTATTGAGATTTTTAACAATTGGGTACCTCGTCATTATTTGTATCGTACGAGTTGTGAAGGATTCGTCATAATTCATAATGCTTGGTTCTCGCATGGCAATATCACATCGTCAACTTTAACTTTGGCTCAAGAAAGTTGGTTTTTGACTTTGACTTGGCTTTCGTTCATAAGCCATACATTTTAGCCATGCATTTGGTGCAGAGAAACTGGATGTGGAGTGTTGTGAAAAAAACAAGTGAAGAAGGATGATTGTGTAAATCTGGTTTGGACGAAGGCGGAGTTGTATATGGGCACTTTGTATTTGTATTTGAGTAATTTATGAAGCATTTCGTCTAAGCGGGTATTAGTTTTCCCCTAGTTCTCCTTCGCTTTACTTCTGCTTCTGAATTCCACTGTACGTTCATATTTCTCCTCCATCCTTTTCTTATCTACAATCTTCTACAACTACATCTCAAACTACATCTCAAATCTCAGCCGGGTGGTGTGGTGTTCATATCAGTAAATGCTATAATTCATACGCAACACAGATCTGGAGTCTCACTTCTCTTCTTTTTCTCCAAATATTTCTTACTGCTGCTTTGTGCCACTTTCTATGTGGTCTCTAACTTAATGCTTCACATGTTTCATACCTACTGCAATACTCATTCATAGTAAATGCACACATAATGTGCTACCAGTTTCTTAAATTTTATTGGAGTCCGCTGTGTTATTTATTCCAAAAGAAAAAAAATTGAAATTTTACTATTGTAGGAATATTTGAGATTAATTGTAATAATACAATTTTAATAATAATAAAATATGACTTTACATTAGGTAATTTCTGGGGACAATCTTGTTGCTTGTTGATTTCCATAACTCAACTGTGCACTGTGTTTATTTACTAACAAAGAAGATTGCAAAATTAGAAAGAGGGTTACTATTTCATTTTTCTACTCTGACTGAGACATTGCATTTTTGCATTGTTCATGAAACCATTATAAATTTAAGGCGTTGTAATATTATTTCTGTTTGTTGTTAATGATTATTTGGACATGATGCATTTCATGTGATGCAAATAATTGTTTTCTATATTAGTTTTTAATCCAATTTAGTTTTTCTATTATTTTCTACTAAAATTGGGAGGTTAAGGACAATATAACTTCTCACATCGCCGTGAGGATAAGCCTTGACTAAAAAATCTGTAGAAGCTAAATAAGTATTATTTGTTATTGCTCTTATATTGCATTACGTATGTTTTTAGATAGGAAGTTTGGAAGTTGGAAAGAGTAATGTCCAGTGCATTTATTTTGCACTCAGCGAAATAGTTTGCATTATGAAAAGTAATTGTGTTTTGTGTTAGTGAGAGTTGATTGAAATGGTTGTGTTTTGTGGTGGTGTAAATAAAATGAGGAGTTGAGTTGGGAAATGGATGGTTCTCATGAATAAATGGATAAAATCGTTTCTACACAGAATGTGTTGCGGGAGGCTTGGCTTTTAGTGGAATGATATTCAGAGAACAGTTCCATTTCTCAACTTTAGAAGAGAGTGAAAAATGTTGTGATGTTCCCGCTGCAGCCAACAGCTCCCGGACAGAGTCCAATCCATTTCAGAGTGTTTTAAGACACAGAACTGCGAGGTCAGGTCGAATGTATCCATTGAAAATGGCAATTACTTGGAAACTTCCCTATTTCGATGTTGATGATGACACTATATGGGTTTATACACATCCTCCATACACCAAAAATTTTACAATCAACCGATTTCATTTCAATGGCTTCAGTTTTATGACGTCATGATGAATAGTCGCTTATACCCACACATGAGAAGGCTCCAATGAACCATTTTATTCGTTTCCTCCGTTCTAAATGAAATCATAAAGGCAAATGGCAACAATCATAACCAGAATATCAACATCCCCACTTGGTCGAAGTCCCACTTAAATATAAAATGCTTTGTCTATCTATATGGTATTTTTATTTTTCGTAGTCACATGCTACATTTTTCTGATTTTCACTGTTAAAATAAAATAACAAAAATTCATAATCTCTGAACGTATGCTGAACTAAATTTTAGAATGCATAAAGTTTTCCCAACGTCTTACACTAAAAATCTTTAATTTACAATTAGCATCGACGACTTACAAGTATTGTGATATAATCAATCCTATTTTACAATATTTTAAACATTCTTATTGCATAGGTCAACACAATGATGCTGAATGCTGTATATAGAATTAGCGTAGTGTTAGTACTGACAATAAGTAGGTATTATTAGTAAATATAGTGGTGTGTTATTTACACGGAGAAAAAGGTGAGACAATTGAGGCAACTTGAGACTACAATTAAAATTCGAAAACTAACTAAGCCAGTCGTTGAATGGCACCATAAAAGTTTCTATCGTGATCTATTTCCGTCACAATTTCATTATTAATAATAATAATTTATATTGGATTCCGTTTCAAATTTTTATAATATTATGAACTGGAGTAACAACAATTTTAAGTATCTATAATTTATATATTCTAAAGCCAGATTAACCAAAACCAAAGTAATTTTAAGTAAGCGAATTATGTCTCATTGAATCGAATATTATGACTGACACCTCACAATTGAGCGAAACTGTTGTACGTGTTAGTATTATACAACGTTTAGTAAAATACGGTGTGTGTGATTGTGTTGATGGGATTTGGGTTTTTGTCATCGTGATTGTATTGCATTGTGAGTGCAGATATATTTGTAAGTAAGAGAGGATTATTGTTGTGAGTGGAGGATGTATGTGGAGCAGAGCTGAAAGAGTATAGTGATTTTAGTGGATACAGATGTAGTGGGAGTGTGTATGTATGTGTGTGTGTGTGTGTCTGTAGTAGAATGTCTGTGTATGTATATGCAATGTAGTTAGTGGACGAATTTGGGCAGCTGAGAGTTTGGAAGATGACTGGTCGGGAAAGAAGTTAGCGAGACGAAGACGACCCATTAGGAGCCGAACTGGGACTCAATTTACAACTAAGTGGCACGCACTTACATTACGACAAAAGGCATTTCCATTTCAAAGGAGGAAATTGTGACGTTGGGAGCTACTCAGAGAAATTAGATCGGTGGTTAAATGAGGCAGACATACAAAGTAATGGCTATGAAATCATGGCATTCCCTGATGAACAAAAAATCCGCTCGACTCCACATTTCTATCCGTCCGTCCGCCTCGCCGTTCAGTCCTCCTCCTTCTTTTTCTCTCACAACCAAACACCGCCAACGCCAGTCAGCCACATTCACTTTCAGCCACATACATTCAGACATATACACATACAGACACACACACATACACACTCAGACACAGGCACAACCAGAACAGAACAAAAACCAAGACCGTTCTCTCATGCCACACACACACAACAGTCAGACTCAACTTACGCTACACTTTTGTCCCATTAATAGACTTTCTCCGACTGCCAACTGCTTCTCTAATGTAAACGTCTTTTACTTATTGTTAGTGCTAATGGCCCAACATCTAAAACCAGCTTCAGTCTACATTCCAACTTTTCCATCCACTAGTGCTTCCAACGATGCCATACCCCTTCTACTCCTGCTACACTCAAAACCTTATTTTCCTCCAACATATTCGCTACAATTGATATAGCGTAATTGCCCAAATATCAACATTTTCTCAAAAATTGGCAAAAACATTTTGCAGACGAAAAAAACTTCTGCAATGATGAAAATTAACTCGCGAAAACTAAATTGCGTAAAACCTTTGCAAAAAAGCTAAGTTGTATTATTTTTTCAAAATTGTGGGGTGATATTAAGTAAAAGTATAATTGTCATTGACAATCCTTGATTATAATGTAAAAAAATTATATCAGTATATTGTGGGGAGATTTGTCTCACCCGTTTCAAAGCAGTCGCCTCGATTGTAGCAAACCGTTGTTTTTGATTCTTAATTTCTATACATGTACCTATATTATTACACATGTTCCTATAATTATTATAATTGACAAATTAAAAAGCCATAATATTTATTCACGTTCCTATAATTATTAAAAAACGTAAGTTTCTGGTCATAATATTTTGAAGTACATGTAATTACTAGTCATAATAATTATATTGCTGCTAACACGGTTTCACATTTTACATCGTGTCATAGTTTACATCACAGAATCTCTATTCGCTACGTTTCTTTGCTACTACGGTGTTTAACCGGTTTATTATAATTAACAAGTTAAAAAAGCTTGGCTTACACATTTTACAGTAAAGTAACATGATGAGAACCAACTTGAGAGCTAATTTGGTGGTTTGTAAATAATTGCAAGAAAGCGAAACGTTGGGAGCACTGCGAGTGTAAAAGTAGGATTTTGTGAATTTCGGTTATAATATTGTTATGTAGAGTATTAAGTTGCATGTATAGATATGGTATCTCTTTATGAGGCAGTGTTATGCTGATGATGGCTAAGGAGAGTAGACTTTTGTGAGGACGAGTGTAATGTCTGCATGATGTCCCCACCTCCTCACGACTTATTAGTTATTACCCCTCACAATCAGAAGAAATACTTTCACTCTTGTGGATTTTTTTCCTTTACTTTTCTTTCTTATTATTAGCAACATTACATTACATTACTACTTACTTTTACTTTACCAAGGAGATTCAGCCAGCTATTTTCCTTATGCGACGAAAAACTTTTGTTGCATTGTCAAAGAGCAGCACAAGAAGTGTTTTTGTTTGAGGATTATTGGCTCCTTGCCTCCCGGCTCCTTCTATTCCTTTTCTACATCCTCCTCCAACACACACACTATATATATAGCTCTCTCTCTCTCTGTCTCTTTATAGTTTATACACGTACACAACTATAAGCATTACCCTAAATGCGGATAATAATCCTACGACGACTACTACTACTGATACCTTTACACTACTTTATCCCCACTTCTTTGCTTAATACGTTACAATCGCTCAGCAATGTAATGTGAGCTTTAAAATGTTATTCTACTAACGACTGTGTAATTTATTTAATTAGTGCAATTCTTCGCTGCATATAAATTAAAACGTTCAAGCCACACACACTGTTCTATTTATTGCGTAATTTATGTAATTATTGCAGTTGTAGTAACTATCTGTATGTATACAACTGACTTACCTCTGCATAAATTAATAATGCATTTAGTAATATTCAGCAAAGTTGTGCAGTTCACTTTGACAATAATTCACATTATTCATTAAGTACAAATATGGAAAGCAGTAAAGTAAAGAAAGCCTTGTGTCTAAACGAGTATTAGTATTTAAATGGGGAATTTGAATGTAGAAGGAGTATTGGGAATGGTAGTAGTTTGCAAACTGTGTAAATGTAACTGTGAATGGAGTGATAATGAAATAATTTCGTGTGCTAATGGTGAATTAGTAAAAAAGTTATAGGAGGATGATGGCAGAGAGAGATGTTGATGGTGGAGATGATATATAATATAGTAATGAGTATTTGTGGAAGTGGAGCAAGGCTTTGGTTCTTTGTTTTTGGGAGACACGGAGAGAGTTATAGAGAAATTTGGGGAAGGGAAGGAGGAGGAAATTAGAAATAATTCGTGGAAGAAGTCTAAGAGAGAGAGAGAGAGCGACGGCGAAGAGCGGGCCGAGACAGACAGACGGACCAGAAGCCATAAATGAGAAAGCGCTTTGGGTTATTTGTATTTGTACTTGAGACAAACGGAAGGTTGGGCAAGAGAGACGGCAAGTTAACGCAACGGCAACAATTTCCTGATTCGAGTAGCTTTCATGTAAATAGTTGAACGATTTCTTTTCCTTTTTTCTTTCTGACTTTTTCTGCGTTCTTTCTGCTTTTTTCTGCTGCTTTCTCTCGCAGTCCGCCATTCCCATTTGCTACACCATCGTTACAAACAACTGAGAAAAGTTTGCTCATAAATTTCACGCCAAAGATTTACAACTCCCTTCTCTCTCCTCATCCTTTCCTTCGTAGCAACAATCCGCAATCTGACCCCACAGACTCTCATCCAGTTACAAAGAGCTTCACGAACGAGCAATAAGGCTATTACCACCAACACACGCTAACCTAACCTCCAATATCACTTACCCAATCCAAGCCTCCAAAACCCCAGGCCCACTCACACAGCCAACATTACACACATTATATAATCTCTTCTTCCTCTATACCCCAATCTCTCCTTCCCCACTTAAAACACACAACCAGTCCGCTCATTCCTACACAGGACTGACAATAGCCTAACATATTTTATACAACTATAACTACGTGTATTACGGAGCTCTGCAATAGACAGACTTGTAAAAAATAAGCACCAGCCCAGAAAAATACTTTTCTCACAAAATATAACACACAAAACAAACAATTCTTTCTCCACTTCACTTCATTGTGTTCCATATAGTAGTTCCTTATATGCATTATACACGCAGTGCGGTCGCTAATAATACGATAACATTATAAGATCTGCAAAACAAATTCACCCAGAGAGATTGCTTTGTTCTCTACAACTCTTCTGGTACAGAATCATTCTGGGTAAACGCTGCAGTCTTTTTATGCGCAAACTATATACTTTAGCTCTAAAACTAAACCTGATGAGTTAATATTTTCATGCGATTTTACCATATTTCCAAACAGGTCATTTCATTTTAAGTGAGACGAAATTTAAACCATCACAAGCTTTAAACAAAAGAATTTTCCATGTGCATGATTTTCTATTGTTGAAATCTCACATTATCTCTACAGATAATTGAAAGTATATTACTTACCGTACAATTGGCTAGTAGAATCCTCAGAAATGACATTTATCATAGTTAAAATCAAAAAGGAAATAGGAATGGTTGTAAAATACTGTACTAGAGACATTGGTTATCACAAGAGAGAGAACAAGAGTGTAATTACAATATATGCACTAAAGACGCCGCTCGGTTACATGAACTGAAGACGGAAAGAGAGAAGACGAGTGGAGCGGGGAAAGAGTAAACAGAAGTGGAGGAATTGAGAGTAGAGTTGAGAAAATAAGCTGGAGAAAGAAAGGAGTCTAATAAATCCGAATTCTTCCATCACCAATTGATCTCCTCCTTCCCACTTTACTCCATCGACTGGTTCAATTTGTCCGTCTAACTGATTTCATTCTACCACTTGCCTGATTTCACTTATACGGCCATACAACAGGCCTCACATAAACCTAACCAACAAACCAAATCACTTCACAAGTCATGCTGTAATACTTATTATTATACCAAAGTGTAGCACTACTATGCTGAATGCTTTCCTTATAGTGCTCAAACTACATATAGCAATCTTTAACACAAGGACACACATACGGATCAAATCTTTATATCCATTAGAGTGGAAGGCATATATAAATATATTAGTTTACATTATACAGGATGATGATCATGATGGGCTATGCTGAATCGGCTATTACCAGAGTTTCTCCATAAAAAAGTCACTTGGGTTGTCGGTGGCCCGTTCTATACGCAGCAGCACACAGCCTTATATCTTTTCTTTAAAACCTCCTACTTTTAATTTGTTTCACCACTCGGAAGTATGGATTATGCCTCCCAATCACTTTTTCCGTGCTAAGCTGCGTTTGGCCTCCTTATTAGTTAATTTTCCTTCTTAAATTAATACTATTTCCGTTTTCTCAGGTTAGAACGTCTTCTTTGTAATATCTCTAGATATTAAATATTTAATTAAATATTTATACTTCTTAACAGTGCATTCTTCAAGCTTCACTTTTTTAGTTATTACGAAAGTAGGTGTTTATTTACACTTGTGTGGACCAATTTATTAAATATTAACCACAAATAATTATTAAACTAAAAAATGACTGAAAAGATAATTTACCACAGTTCGTTCTAATTTTGTCCCCAGAGAAGAATATTTCATTGCTTTGTGCATTAGCGACTGAATTGATTTTTGTGTTTGTGTATGAGACGTTGAAAAAGATATTGGGGATGGTGTAATCTCTTGCAGCATAAAATATGTGTTGAAATGGTGTTTGGCGTTTGGTAGAGAGAGAGAGAGAGTGGAACGGAGTAAAAGTGTACAAGGGAGCAGTGAGTAATAGAAAAGTTTTAGTGGAGATATATGAGTGGCGGTATAGAAAGTAAAAGTTGTATAATGGAAGATAAAGAAAGAGTTAGAGAGAAAGAAGGAAGGGAAGCAACTTCAATTTCAATCTCCTCTTCAAACGAACATATAATCCACAATCCAACAAGATTTAGATCGCATTGAATGTGTATTTCGCTATTTTAGCGTCTAACGTTCCTTCTTGACTGGTTGACTTTTATCACATTTACCCTTCACTTTTCTTTCCTCTTCTTCGGCCATTGCAAATAGAACGCCTCAACGAACCAGCCTTGCTTCTCTCTCTCTGTCTCTCTCTCCAAGACTCCTACAAGAATTATCCCATTTATTTCCCCTCCACGCTCTGCCTACGCCATCCGTCCTCCACTTACGACTTCCACTAAACTCAACTAATGTCCATCCTCCAACTTCCCATACTCCGCGTTCCCATACCCCCGACTCACAAATATACGACAATTCTAATCATCCAACACTAACCCCACCCACTAAACAAAATCAATCCCAATCCCATGCACTGTCTCTATTTATTATATATGCAATCTATATTATACTTCATAATTGACTTCCATCATCGTCATCTCCTAAATAACGTTCACCGTCTAATTAACCGTTAAATGGAAATGTACATATGATTGTGATAATTATTATTAGGCATGTAATATTGGCTAATATAAAAAACTGGTTAAAATTAAAGAGACCATGTAAATATACCTATATGTTGCTTATAAGGAAGTTCAACATTGAAAAGGCGTTTTTTCTTCAACATTTTTTATTGTTTATTGTTCTCTGTGGTTTATTATTGTTGTTATATGTATGTCATCAGTACATTACGCACTTAAAGCTATCATTGACAGTTTTCTGAATAAAGTTAACAGTAAGTTGTAGTAGTAAATTCATTTACAGAGTGTGTGCTTGTATACATTTTGTCATATTATTCTCATATTATTTTTCATATACGAATGTACCTCACCAATAATACTGAATAGAAAGTTATAGTTGTAATAGAAGTGTAATCGAAAACAAACTTTATAATATTATCAATTGTAGCAGAAACACGTTCATCGTGGAGCATTAGTGTTATTTCTTTTGTGTAACATACACATAGAAATAACATAATTGTATTTACACGCAATTTTAACTTTACGCTTGCAGTTAGTATTTATATTAAGTTTTGTCAAGTGTAAAGCTATTTGTATCAATACCTTATAACTTAATTTTATCGTTAGTACTTATACAATGCGCATTAGTTAGTATGTTCACTATGTTTAAAAGTAGTTTAGTCTAATCAAGTTTTAACAAAATAATTGTTTGGGAACATGTGTTAAGAAAGCTTAGGACCGTAGATTGCATGTAATTACAATATTTAGAACATTATTATTATTGGTACAGTGTTGGCAATTATTTACAGGTGTTAGAAGAGTAACCATTCGAAGACATCATATTTATACGATAATATTCATAATATCATCTCTGTGCGTGGCTTTTTAACTAGTAACATGTAAGCTCAAGCTGTATAATAGTTATAATAATGTCTTCTAACCATAAGAAAACCTTTTTGCGTCTTAACATAATTATTACTTGGTATAATATTAGTAACATTACATAGTTTGTTTTTCTGATTACTTTAGAATTTGTAGTTCGTATTCTTACATCAGTCTACTACACACGATGCCTCTGACATAATGTATAATCCACTTTTTACAACACCTTATCTTACAATTGCTTTGAAGAATTACTAACTTTGTACATATCTCTACAATCTCAATTAACAATATTCACATTCAATTATCCTAAGTCGCGCAATTCTTAATTACCTTTGTATTACTTGTTTACAATGTAATTCATTGTTCAAAATTGTGATAATAAATTATAGGACCTACATAATATTTATAATATTATGTCCTACTCTACACTGTATACGTCGTGGGGAGATGTGAGATATTTTCTAAATCTCATTTTCGTATAACTAAATGTATTTGTAGTCGTCATTGCTTGCTTGGCTATAAGCAGGGTAGGGATTTCTATTTATTTAAGCGACATTCTATTTAAACTAGAGACAAGATTTTACAACTGCTCTGCTCAAACCATTGTACTCTCCTCTTATTTACTCCATGTATATAATTATGAGTTTTCCGAAAAAACGTGAATGAAGTGAGTATAATAGTGTAAACTTTGAATTGTAAAGATTGTTTCAAAAGAGGAGACTCATCCACTGCACATGTATTGTTATTAACGGAAAATGTACCTAACAAAAATACCTAAATATCTGTGACCGTTGAACGAAAACAATCGCAAATTAACAAAATTCTCGGTAAAATGTTACAAACAGACAATTCACTTTCTTTCATTAACATTGTGGCTAAATAGTACCCGTATATTTCATCCGACGCATTTATTATTAAATACGTGAGACTTGAGACACACTGTGATTTCAATTGTAATCGTATAATATGTAGCACAAAGTGAATTTTAAATATTACTTAGTTAATCAATTACTAATAATAAGATGAAATGTTTGTTAATTACTAGATTTCTGACAATTTGGGATAATCCTGAATAATTAAATAAAATGCGCTGCAAAGTAATTGAAAAGGATTGAGTCACTTTAATAATGAAGGATAGCTTAAAAATATCATAACATGTATAGAGAATCCAGTTTCCGGTGATGTGGTGATGTATGTTAAGAATAACGATTCTAATATCCCTCTCCAGTCACCCTGCACCCCATGCATTGATTTCCGTGGATGGGATAGGGATATTAGATATCACTATACTATGGTTATGTACCCATTTAATTTGGATCCACTATGTGTATTTTGTATATACGTAGAGCCTTTTTACATTGAAATGGTTCTGGGATGAGAAAAGGACTTGACTATGTAAAATGAGACAATGAGCGAAAAAAGCATTTGGCTGTGTAATATCATCATGTAGATTTGATTTTCAAGGGGTAAAATGCGGAACAAAGAAGACTGTACTTGGATGGATGGTAATGGTGCAGTGGCACACAGACAGTACAGAAAGACTTACTCGTGGATTTCAACGAAAAGAGTATAGTCGTTCTCGTTCGTAATCGTAGCAGACGCTGGAAATTGTAGTTCATTGCATCATCAAATATTACATTTGTATTTCTGAGTACAGTTAATCCGAGAAATCAACACTACCAAACTACGTGCACAAAATCTCGATTCCGCAGCCAGAAACGGTAGTCTTCCTAACTCAACAGTCAGGCTCTAGTTGTACTCATAATATAAACTATAAACAGACAATTATTATATGTACATTATATGTACTGCACTGTAAATACATACTGAAGACGGCAACGTTGCTAATACTTCTATAGGTACATACTACTACGTACATTACATAACAATATTATGGTTATATCTGTTTGTATATAAGGCTAGTTGATACCAATTTCGCGGTTTCATGAAATGTGTTAAGCTATGATCGATGATTTCTCGGGAATGAAAAGTCGAATTGAAAATATCAAAATGTCATCCAGAAGTTAAAGATATTCATAATGTACGCTTTTTTCAAAAAAATATCAACTTTAGCAGGCAGGAAGTCTTAGAAATTGCTAAGACTCCCTAAGACCTCCCAAATGCCTGCTAAAGTTCATATTTTTTGAAAAAAATAAAGAGGACATTATGATAGAGAAAATCTTTAGGTTCCAGATGACATGGATTAGCTTAGTACATTTCATAAAAACGCGAAATTGGTATCAACTAGCCTTAATACGATAAAACTGTGTTGATGCAACACTTATCGTTATATACGCACAGCATTGCGCTCTTATATTGAATCAGTATGAAATGTAGATTAGTAATAAAGTAATAAAATATTATGTTAAATTCATAGAAGTAAATAGAACTTCTAGCATTTGTTTAGTGTAAAGTACTAACACAATGCAATGAATGAATTAGTGAAGCCTGTCACAGAGTCACACACAACAGAGCTTAGTGAGGAATCTCAAGTCGTGTATGTGTAATAGGGAAGTTTAATACTATCTATGTGGATGTGTTTATCAGTTGAATCGCCATGAATGCATAACATACGGCACTAATCTGAAATGAAAACAACACCAGTTTGAGTTTCCCTTCAGTTTACCTTGACTTGGCTTTGGCAGATTGCTGCTTGTCATTTTGGTCTACGATTAAACTGCGCATTACATAACGAGATTCTCTCTTCAGCCATCAAAAAGCATCTCTGCAGTATAATAATATGGATTTATTTGTGTATCACACAAAAGATTAGCTATGGTTTAGCTCTATGCAAGTCTCATCTCAAGTATACCGTAATGAAGCGAACCGCAAATTCAAAAGCGTCAAAACACTAATAATACTTGTCCTGCTCACTCATTTACCATTTCAATGTTCAAATGGTGTTAAATTAAAATTAAAGCATCAAAATTCTTCATTATCTGAATATTAATCCGAGAACCTCAAATATATTAGTCAATCTAGTAATTTGATTGAATTTAGAGTTTCCACAGTCCTTCTAGAAATTATACATTGTGGAATTATTTCAATTCTGAGCTAATAAAATATTCCATTTATTATCAATCCCTTTCTTCGTTACGTTAGTTGAGTTACGAATTGGAAATAAATATTGACGGTGCAAGATAACGATATAATATCACAAGGACAACAACAGATGTGAGTTTAATCCAATTCCATCCAAGCAAATGCCATTTCACATTCATGTCCTTCAATCCGTCTTTCCATAACTAACTGATCGTATTTAGTTCTTGCAGCACAATGCACAAAACAACGGTGCAAGTACATAGATTTTAGCTTGTATTTGTAATGACAATCACTGTAGATTTATGCTGTAAGCTTGCAACTTGAATAGGTACCTTGGTACTAGACATGGGAACGGTCGACTTTTTGAAATCACAATTTCACAACCACAATTTTCGCCCCGAAATTGAATAGAAAAATGAATCCTGACCCGATATATCTCAAACCCGGTCCAGATCCGATTTATCTCAAACCCCCTCCTAACCCGATATATCCCAAACAGATCAGAACCCAAACCCTAATAGTTAATATTAAAGTAGTAGCAAAACCATAGTCGATATTTAGGCTTAAACAAAGTATGAAACACAAATTCGAATTCGATAAATTGGACTGATTATCGTCCGAATGAGTAATGAGCAATTTACGATTTTAACTGTTAATATTCTAAGCCCGGTTCGAAAACTATCGGCTGGAACGTAATCCGGTCCCTTTAAAATTTTGAAAGGCCCAAACCGGCATGTTCTCATGTCTACTTGATAGTTGGTACCTACAGGGAAGTAGACTATAAGTTTTGGATAATTTTTGAATACTGCTGCGATAATATAGTATAGTATATATATTATAATATAGTATATAGTTAATATTTTTTGCAATGAAAAATATAACGCAATATATAACGTGAATATATGTATATGATATTAAAAGGGAAACAAAAAGTGTTTTTATACTTAAAAACTAACAAAAAAGTTTCCGAAGAATTTATATGTTTAAAAATAAATAAAAAATATAGTGTGCATGTTAAAATTACTCGGTCATTTCTTAAGGAAAGTAAAATGTGTTGTACAAGATGGAAAAAGTATGAACAGAAATTGAGTGGAATGTAAGAAGTGATTGGATGCGCTTTGCAGGATTTTTATTGATCTGGTTGAAATTCAGTTTTTTGTGAAGTGAATGTCTAGTTGAGTATTGTGTTTCATGTGTGGTTGGTGGTGACGGAAGGAATTTGTCACACTTTGGGAAAAGGTTAAAAAGTGGCAAGTTGAGAAATGAAGTACACGAACTGGATATCCGATTAGGGTGCGTAAGAACGACAAAGAGCATCAGATTCGACATGTATCCATCTCAAAGCTGACATGACACATGATGATGACTTTTTTGCTTTGTTATGTGGGTGTTCCCCTCATGTCGTCATTCCACTCCAATTTCCTTCCAACACAACACAACACTCAAACCAAAATCTCACTTTTCTATCCTCAATCTACATTCTATTTAAAACAACCTTACAAAACGTTATTACACTGCCTATTTACAAGCGTGAGACTATTTTCCTTTCTAAGTAGTTCATATATTTAGTATACTTTATAATTCCGGCATTATTTAACATTGTTTAATTATCATAACCTACTAATACTTGATTAGGCGTTCTCATTATGTTCATATTATAAACTCTAACTATGTCGTTCATTAACAAGTAAAATGACAGGCATGAAAATGCCGAATGAATAACCTTAATCTGAATACTGAATATTAGTTTACTCTTTTCAATATAACGTTAGCATTTTACTTTACTAGGATTTACGAGGTTCGTGTATTTGTAATATTTATTTATTATGAATTATTTAAGGTGAGTTTATTTTTGGCATTTTTGGGAGGTTTATTATTTTTCCTTTTCTGCTATGTTAGAAAAGACACAGAGGAAAATGTACCTTTGGCGCTATCAGCGAGGGCTGACATTCGACTTTGAGTGACTTCTTGAAGACTACGTTCGAAAATATTGGCAGCGGTGTTTCCATCTCCTCCACCGTTTTCTACGAAGGACGCCGTGGAAAAAGAGTCTTTATTGTGGGAAATTCCGATGCCGTGTCCGGAGGATTTGGACAGAAGATGATGTTGCGGTTGTTGTGGATTGTGGGAGTGAGGATGGTGAGGTGGCTGCAATTGTTGCAGTTGCTGGAGCGTGTGTTCGGAGGGTGTGGGTGCCTGTGAACCGCCGCCGTCTGAAAACTGATTGCTGTGTGAATGGGACAGCAGAGACAGAGAATTCGATTTGTTCGTCGCTAAATTATTCGTCCCGTTGCTTTTACAGTCCTTTTCCCGTTCATTGTTGTTGCTGCTGCTGTAGTCTTTGTCATGGCGAGATGAGGACTTTTTGTGAGAAACTGTCGTCGTCTCACCGTCACCCGAAGAATCCTTCGCACGAGCCTCTTGTTGAGCCTTCTTACTCCTCTTCCACTTCATTCGTCGATTTTGAAACCAAATCTTCACCTTTAAATACATCAAACCATCAAATTCAAATCCAAAAATACAACTAAAAAGTTGGCAAAAAAGTATTTTTTTAACCCAGTGGCATTATTTAATGTAATCTTTACTGAATACTATTTAGAGTAGTACGCTCGTAATCATTACTTTGACAAAAATAGCTTTGTTTTTCTTGGAAACATTAAATTCAGTTAAACCCTTAATGACAACAAAATCACTTGCATCTACAAAAGCTGGTTTGTGTTTAACAGGATTAAAGCACATACCTACATTCAATAGTATTATTACTAAAATTCAGTATTATACCTTCATGCACGGGTTAGACTTGATTTCAGACTTTCCATGTATTTGTCTCAAGTTGAATCAATTTAGCTTATACAATATTTTATTTTTTTACTTGTCTATCAAATATGCGATTGACATATTTAAACAATAAAAAATAGTTTTCTTCATTACAAATTTCCGTGAACAGAGGCATTTTTTACATAACTGAGGATCGTAATTAAAGCGTTCTAGTATGCTGAGGAAACGGATAACGAAATAAAATAAAAACTTGAAAGTAAAAAAGTGTTTTCCTCTTTCACTTAATTTCTATTCATGGAAAATAAGAGGCAGTGATGCATATTGGTGGCGAATTGAATAATTTCCTTTGGATTTCCTATTACGTCCGTCTGTTACATTGACATTTAATGGTCATTACTGTACTAAATTGCACTTATTGCTGTTAAATTGCATGCACATACCCATCATAATTCCTTGCACAAAAGAAATAATATGACGGTAAATTAGGTAAGTAATATCAGTAAACTCTAGGATATAAAATGGTCCTGTTTACAATAACATGGACCGTTTTTGCCCATATTCATGGTGAAAGACAATTTTATTTATTTATTAGGTTTTTGTACTAGGTAGTATCGGAGTGTCAGGCTGTGTGCGTGTAATAGCTGGGAAGGCATAAAAGAAGAAAGAAGGACGATTACGTACTTGAGTTTCTGTGAGCATGAGAGAAGTGGCGACTTCGAACCTTTTGGGTCTGGATAAATACTTGTTTTGTCTGAATTGTCGTTCCAACTCCAGCAGCTGTTGAGATGTGAATGCCGTTCGTGGTCGCCGTGTTTTGCCCAACAAAGCTGCAGAAGGACCTCCTGGAGAGACAAGGCAACAATAGTCTATACAGTCAAATAATAACGTCAAAGCTCAACAATCACTTCCCCTTTAATGTTTAATGTCATCACACAACACAAAACGATACATCCAATTTCATGCTTAATCTAAGTCCACCCTTTCCGTCCCAAACCATTACTCATTACTTATTTATCCCTGTTTATATTTATTTACATTTAGTCACCTTTAAATATTACAACCTAGACCTGAGGAACAGCTTAGAGAATTCATATAATTCTATATGCAACAATAATAATAATGTCATTGTTGTTATTATTTATTTGTGCTTCTTGAATAACCATCAGAGATGTACAACCAAAGTGCTCCGTGCCCTTTCAGCTATTATGTTATGTCACAGGGAGAACTCCATTCCTTCTACACGCAGTTCATATAATATTTTATTTCTTTCAATTACGTACAAATCTGTTACGTCTACGTCGGTTTATATTTATTTCGTCCTTTAACGCGTAATGTACCCTCTAGTCTACTTTATGTTCGGTCACTTCTCTTCCTAAAGATATTATAATCATTTTATTGGCTGTAATGAAAATGAATTATGCTTGAAAACAAATTACCTACCTTTTATCTTCCTAAAATTCGCTTTTAAATTTAAACAATCTCGTGTATGTAGACGATCAAACTAAAAATGCTGTACATTAACTTTGCTTTACAAAGAAAAGGCTTTAACGCAAAAATTAGGCACATACGAAAGATTTATTTTCCAAACGAATCTTTTTTCGCAGTATTTTCATTGTAGTATTTCAGGCGTATTTCCATGAAATGGGACGATACATTTATTTTAAGCCTTAATAATATTACATTTGATAGTAGTAGGTATGTATGTATGTATACGCTTTCTGATTGTCATTGGATGTAGTAGTACTGCACTCATTAGTCATTCTGATCATGACTAGATTCTCGTTGAATCTACTGTGAGTCTTATAGTAGAGATATAATATATAGGAGGGCATCCTAGCCAAAGATTGATAGGATATTATGACATTACACAAGTAAAAGCAAAGCTTACGATGGTGGAATTGGCAATTGAATTGCTAATCAGGGAAATCGGTACAGATACGAAAGACATGACATCCATTATGCATTCATATTATTTGAACAAGCAGAATGAACAAGTTTTCATATAAATCCCGTCTCTCGGCATTTCTCTCTTTCTCATCGTCCTTTTAGAGGTACTTCGATTATAGTCAGTCAGTTTATGCGACTCAGCCGCCTGTTCAATGTAAACTGCATAATATTTTTCCACTTTTCTCCCATTTCAATACATTCACATACCTAATCATATTTCCATACTATCTGTCCTACTTCCCTTTATCCAAACTACCTTCAATTTTCAGATTTCAAAGATTTCTCCAATTCGCTTCGTTTTTCTCCATAGTAAATTAAGGGTGTAGCAGGAGCAGGAGGAGTAATACTAACAGTAATAGAACTGAGCAGTTCACAGAAAAATCCCCTGAAACTAATACATAATATTGTTATATTTACTGTAAGCAGTCGCAGTAGTGCTAGTAGGCATTACATGGAAGTACACATACACAGGGTCTACTATGTGGTCTTTATAGACATAGACGTGTATCATCTTCGCATAAATGTGAATGTACGAGATCCGATCATAAATTGATTCTTGCTATTGCACTCACGTCCTCGTTTCTATTCCCACTTGGATCATTTGTATTTGTATTGTGAGGGCGTGTCAGGATTATTATTATGACTCTCCCCATATATAATAATAAATACACTTCCTACCGAATTCACTCACGCTCAACTGGCTCAACTACTCTGGTAGCGATATGTATATACACGTCAAAAGCTCCACACTCACTTACCAAATATCGTGCTAAACTTCCTTTTACAATATGTAACTGTAGAAAAATAATACAAGTTTGAAGTTTGCATAATCTCACAGTATAGTCTCTTACAAAAACTTTGAACGTTGATGTCAAAACGACACGTGCGATTATTAGTAATTATATTAATTCATCTTGTAGTTCTTTCAAAAATAATTGTTCAGCCAATCGGATGGACAGATTGATTCGAATGCTTCCTCTATTACGACCTTATAGTTTATTTCGGAGTAGACGTATTCATATTTCTATCCACTCCCACTGTTACCATTTATGCATGCGCATAAAAAGTTTTGGTAATGAACGTGTTAATTCTTTGGTGCTGTGATAATGCGGATTGGATTGAATGTGTCTCGTTATCCTAATGACCTTTAAAAGAAAAATGAGAGCACCTACGGACGCATTTAATATAAGCGCACGTAAGTGAAATTAAAGTAGCAGTTTCGGAGACAGAGTAAAAAAAGAGTAGGATGTAGTGGGAGTAGAAGAAGAAGCAGAGTTGCAGTAGTGAAAGGCAATTTATGTAAAGTTAAGTCCAATTAGACTCACATTACCCAACTAGTTACCAACTACACTAACTCCCTACATTTCCATCCACTTCAACGCACACCGTTTCTCGCTCAGTCTCAACAAACTCCGTCTCTTCCTCTACACCGCTACATTTTGTATTCCGCTCCCGCTAGACGAGTCTCTACCAAGTAACGAATTAAACCGAATTTCCCTATAAATCTTTTCAGTGGCAAGCTATAGCGTATATTATAACTATATAAGATGTTTATATATGTATGTATATATAGAGGAGATGATGAGGAAATTAAACAGGTGAAGCATGCGAGGAGAAAAAAGTGGATGCGATCATCAGACGAAATGAGATAAAAAAGAACGAAGTGGAAGTCGCAAGGAAGGGAAGGAGTGGAAGAAGACGGAATCGTTAAAACGAAGCTGGGAGCCAATCAAGCTACCAAACTCTGAAATTGCAACTATAAATGGGCTGTACATATCCTGCTATACTGCTATACTTGAAGACTGCGATTACACACCCTGTGTATAATATATTACAGTGCAAACACGTTAAGTAGAATGTAGTTAAGTTAAACAACATAAATACACAAGATATACAGAGAGAATTGAATTTGGACATCACATCACGAACATCACATTCAGTTCAGTCGAGTAAATTTCGCTGCAGCTTTTACGCTAAACAAGAAGATGAGTAGACTCAGCAGTCTTCCCGTGATAAATAGTTAGGCTCAGTGCCTCTTTGAATGGCTGATTTACACACAGCACTTAATCCCGTATCTTCTCCAATAAAATTCACTTTCCTTACACACCATCATTATCATTATAAGTCATCACCAGCTTTACTCAGCTATAATCATGCAAACCCGGAAACCCTTTCCTCCCGGCAATTCACAATACATCACCCGATTTCTGGTATAAGCGCTTACGTATTGTTTACATAATACGTACATCCGTAATTGCTGCATCTACCTGATTTATTATATTGTCTATAAATGGTTCTAATTATTGCGAAAGGAATTTCATTCATTTACAACGCAGTAGTCAGGTATAGGTAATAGTAGTAAGCAATAATAGTAGAATGAAGATATTAATTGTATGTAAATCGAAAAAGTTAACAATGGTCTACTAAAGCTTTTACACAGAAAATGTTAGTTGTTCGCTGTTTACACATTGTTTTTGAGAAAGTCAAGTATTAAATGAGAAAATGACTTATGAATCCCTACACATGAAAAAGCCCCTATGTCTCAAGTCCTGCACTAATTATTTAATCAATCACAACGAATTACTAATAATTAGCAAAAAATGCATTTTAGATGATTAAAATTACATTTTGATGTAATTTTAATAATCTAAAATGTATTGTGCCATTTTAATCCTTTCCCCATAATATGTTATACTGTTTTTATATTTAAATGTACATATTGAAGAGACATTTACAATTCAAACTGTTCAAATAACACGACAGAGTCAAAGGAAGAACCATATACCTCAACCTACAACATTCAAAATTACGGTATGTGTGGCTGTGCTAATGAAGGGGCTTTGTAATAAGGATAATGATTTTTCTCTTACTATTTATTAAGTACCGTCATGTACTTATTTTAGAGTGAGTATATGGAGCAATTACAAGCCACTAAAGATAGAAATGCAAATTCGTGATTCAATCTCTCAGTCCTTTGCTTTAGATGTTTTTAGATTACGTACTGAATGCCATTATTGCCATCACATTCAGATTTTATTCCATTATCATCAAATAAGAAGAAATGGAAAGCAAATAGCTATTTTATTTCAATTTGAAAGTAGACTGACTGCCTCATTCAATTTCATGAGTCTATTTTATTATATATATGTGTTTCTCCACAATGTTCCTTAAGTCGCCATCACCACAGTTTTTGAAGTCTCAATGTGACAAGTCTTCCATTATTACAGGCATGCTTTCAAAATTTGGTTGCAGAAGTTCTCACTTTCAAAATTTTGAATATAATAAAAAAGAAGTTCTTACAAATAATTCAAAGAACTGCCGTTTATTTTTAGTGGAAAAATTAATTACAATTAATTATTTCCCATTATATCTATCGATAGGATTTAAAGTCCAAGTGAAAGAAAAGGATGCCGGGGTATAAATGGAGTGCATAATAATAATACGGTCAGAGTATAGGTATTTGCCAGGGAAAAGTCATGTTTTCTAGTAAGTTTACTGTGAGTAATACCGATCAACTGTTCCCTGTGTATTTGCAAGTAGTTTGGCAGTAGTGGGGAAAGAGTGAATGAGCATTTTCTGTTGAGATGTGATGCCATTACATTATTCTCATGCTAATGTAATCTGCAGAGCAACACATCCGAGAAGATCACATCTCTCTACATTACATCACGGCATCAATGCATCTGTACTTTTCCTCTTGTGTGTCTGTGCAGCTAATAGTTAATACTTCTCCTCTTTTCCTTGTACTCTGTTCAAGTGATCTCATTTCATTTCCTCTCTTTCAGTCTTTTTCCATTTGCTTTACCGTTTAGTGCTTCGGTCCAGCCACTAAAAGCAGAACCACACGAATCAGTGTGGAAAATCATTCTCTCTTGTTAATTTTCATTCGGTTTTAGAAATTGCTATTATTTGCTTGCTTTACACTTAAATTTATGTTCTTATTAGCCAGGCCGGTTTTATCGGCTCAACCGCTTTCACAATTAGTACACATTGATTTTGAAATTACCATAGGAAAAGTAGCAGATATTATACATTATAGTACTTCGCTGCACTTTTATTTGTTTCAGACAATTGTATGGTAGTCGTAGGAAAACTGTATGTTATCCTACAACAAAAATAATTAATTAGTCTATTGTATTATCTTAGAAGCTATTGGATTTTTACAACGTTAATATCCATAACCATTTTAAAATTCCAACAGCTTCTCGAATACAGCAATATGCCATTGAATTGCTTTTTGTTGCATTAGGTAGAGTTATCCATCCTACAACAACAATACCAGTGGTATTAGTGGTATACTCTATTTGGTTTTTCAAGTAGCAAAAGATACTTTAGAAATGATTTCTGTCTGCCTATCTATCTGTCCATGGGGTATCTCAGCAACGAATTAAAATATGAATTTTTGTAGCATTACGAATATTGTATGGAAGTTGGCCGAATCATCAAGGATTTTGATTAGTGCCACCATGAGTGCCTAATCGGAAGAAATACTAATTAAGTGTATTATGGCGCTAATTTAGTGCTTGCACATAATAATAATAATAAAAGTCGCAGTGGTAGTTGAATGATTGGGATGATTTTGGTGGAAATGGGGATTAATGTTGTTCGCATGTAAATGAGTGTAGGAAGAAGTGTGGAGTTGATTGGTAGATTGTGGAGAAGTTTAGGAGAGGGAGATGAGATGAAAAAGAAAGCGGAAAGGACCGACGAGCAAATCTCGCAAAGCATCTCATGAATGAGAAACGGAGTGTGTAATTGCCTAATGACGTGCACCGCAGGAGATCAACACCGAAACAGCATCTGTCCACATTTAACATCCAACTGTGTAACTGTACCAAAATATATCACTGTCTCTTTCTATACGCACAATATACATAATGCCCTCCTCAAACATCTCCACCTTTATTATTTATTGCCCTCCTGTACTTAAACACACATTCACCACCACTTTGTAAATCCAAATACATGAAATGAATGAATCCAAATGAATGAATATTATTTCCACACTCCTTATACATAATATTCATTTCCTCCTAATCACCAGACCTTTCAACCTTCCTACTTCCCATATATATTCTATTACTTGTCCTTCCTTGCGTTTCGTTTCATTATCATCACAAAGTGCATTGCGAAATGCGAACTAGGTGTCATACACGCAAAATTGGACTTTTTATTCGCAGACATTAACTTAGGTCACGGCTCAACCGTATGTTAAGTATATTTCCGTAGGTTAAGAAGATGTGTTTCCGATAATAGTTTTCTATAGAACTGTGAGCATTCTCAGGTATTTATTTTCTTACCTGAAATCTCATTGCTGTAATTAAGTGTTGTGTTGATTTAATTCACGCTATTCTATGCCGATACAATCATTTTTGTAATTTAGTGTTTATATTATAGCGTGAAGGCCCAGTACAGGCCTATTGTAGAAATCCACTTTATGACTCTTACTTTATGGGAGTGTTATGTCGTGCAGACCGTTGTGTAATAAAATGAAAGCATTATATAATATGTGTATGTACATCTCTTTCATTATTATCATTTTCTGCACCAACAAATCATAAACGTTTTATAATTTCCATTATTATATTCAGTGGGACGTAAGAAATTATTGCTGGAAATATTATCACAATATTTTATTACCATATAGACTGAATAAAGTTGATGGGCATAGGGCACCTGGCATTTCATCTCCCTCGGAATGAATACATACAAATGAATTAATACACTGCAAGCTATTTTAGATTTTTACTTTCCTGAGTAGAGAAATTGTAACTACACCCAAGTTTATTATTATTACTAATACCCTGATAAATATTTTGCATTGCCCTGAAATTTTCTCAGCTCTGCAATAAGATTCTGTCTTTATATAATATATCCCAATTGAGTTTCCAGGGAAAAAAATCTCTAAAAAACATAAAAATCAAAACTCTCTGTGTCAACACCTCTGTAGGATTTCAAACAGAAAAAATACTTCCAGTTAAAAAAATGGCTTGAAATAATTAATATTTATTTTACACATTACAAGTTACGTGTCATTATGCGAAAGTGTTGAGAATTTTTATTCTATTAGTATTATGGGCGCATTTGCAGCAAACTGTGGATGTACGTCTAGAGAAGAAAAAGAAGATTCGTATAAAAGTTGTTGGATATTTTGGTGGTTGGTGGTGGTGGTGGTGAGAGCTTCGTGTTTTGTGTTTGAGCCGGTGCTCGTCGGGTTGTGTCATAAAAGACTTGTAATTTAATGCAACGCAATAATGTAATGTGCTTGGAAGGAAAAAGAAGTGAGACGAGGCGTCTATAAATTATGGTGGGATATGACATTAGTGCGGGCATCAAAGCAAAAGCGGAGGCTGCAGAGGAAGAGCCTTTGAGCCTTGCCTTGAGCTTATTACTGTGGATTTGTGTAAAGGCAGCAGACTACACAAGCAAGAAAAAGAGCAACTTCTGATCTGTTTTGTTGTTTGCCACCATTCAAAGCACAAGTGACAAGTGTTATTTATTTCTCAGACTCCCAACAAAATCTCCCATCCTTTCTACTCACAAACTGCTACTCTCTTCCACCAAACTAAATGCAACACTAAACAAACAATTTTCTGTAGCTGCTACCGTGATACCCTCAATTTTATTCTATGTATAATTAGTACGTATGCACAAATTACTACCCATTCAGCTAGTAAATGCACTTAAAATGTCACTACAGCATTCTGAATGGAATTTAGTGACTTGAAGTTCAGTTTTGTATTGGAGTGTCTCATAGCACGGGTGTATGTCATTATCCCTTTGTAAGCTTCTTAAGTAGCAGTCGCTATTGATAAAACTCATTGTTGTATTATAATATCTGAGTACCATATACCTAAAACCTACAGTTTAAAGTTTAAATATATACATTCACCAAGCAATAAGGTTCATGGATTAACTTTTACATTTAACTCATGCCATTCATGCATAGTAGTCACCTTCCGCGTCCAGCGTCCACCTTCAATTGCTTGGTAGAAAAATGACTTTCGTTTTCAATAGACTTACAATAAGTTTTCTATATTTGTTTGCATAATGCGATAATACGCACTTACTGACTGAGAAGCGCTTTTGGTATTCTATCTCCTAATCTCGTTCCACTTAACGAACGCTGGTTTAGTAATGATAGTAATGAACTAACAAGGACTTAAATGAATTTAAAGCACTGTGCAACCAAGCAGTACGTGGGTACACGAAATTATAATAATGTGATAAGATCCAAGATAATAGAAGTGATAGTGATAGCACATTCAAGCGATTAAAATGTGTTTCTATTCAGTGATAGCTGTAGTATCATATCTCATATCTCTATTATATCTACATTCTGATATTATACACAAAGCAAAGGTGTTTCATCGCAGTATACGTAGCCACTTCTCCTGTCTGGCTCCACTTGCACTTCCCACTGCCTGTGTCACTGACTCACTCCCCGTCAATTTGGTTCTTAAGATAAGTTGGATAGTTGCATTGCAGTTGGATGGATATGGATGACGCTTGTCTCCAGAACGACGAACGATCTGCTATGCAAGACATGGGAACGGACCGGACCGACACGGTCACGGTCGTGTATTTTCATTCCTTAACCTACCTATAAAAATGAATTTCCTCCAATTTCATTTCTGTAGTAGAAGTACTCGTATTAAAGTGGCTATATAGCCACTTTAACAAGCCCTTCAGCATAATTATGCGGCCCCATCCGAACCCATACATTTATTAGGGGTTCGGGCTTTAAATTTTAACAGTTTAAATGGAGATGGTTCGGGGAAATTTTCTGACAGGCATTAGAATAATGCCAGTAGAAATTTAAATTTCTATACTTGCTCCATCAGACTTTAAACAGTCGGATTTACTTTTTGTGGTTCATGACATGCTTTGTTTAAATATAAATCTCAACTCCTCTTTTTCGACTACTTTAGTACTTACTGGAGGTGTCAATGGCTAAGCGGAACCAAGAACCAAACCATCCCGGGTCAAAAATTGTACGTCTTTACCGATTTCAGCAAAAATTGATTTTTTCGCTAATTTTGGGATTTTACAACGAATTTTGATTAAAATGTTGGCTTGGTTCCGCTTTTGGTATGATTTATACAGTTTTGGTCTGTCTTATACGGATCCGGTTTGGTTCCCATAAATATTTTAGAGAGATGGTTTGTTTTGGGTTTATGTAGCATCGGTTCCGGTTTGGTTGCATGGGTTTCTGAAAATCTCGAAAATGGACACCTCCAGTATTTAGGTACTACTTATTAGAGTTCAGGTTCGGATTTGCCCGTTCCCATGTCTACCAACTTACCATTGTAAAAGGTTCGACTTGACTTTAGAAGACTTATCTTCAGCCGTGTGGATCTCTTTTCAAACTTATCTAGAATGGCTTTTACTGCACTGGCGTTGAATTGATTGTAGGTATAGGCAATAGAATATAATACACACGGGTCTGTCTGAGACCACTTTGCCAGCTAATGGGCAGGAGAGTAAGAGTGTAAGTAATATGACTGCGTTGTTTATATATTATAGAAACATAGATACCTCCGTGACGTGATATACCTATCTAAAATATAAAAATAGTTATAAGACTGTAGCGATGGTCGTGTGGTGGCATCGGAGTAGAAGAAAAGTAAAGTTGGTCGCCCGCTGAGCCATCGGCTGTTCTGGTGATCATCTGCAAATTTATTGCCACTTTCAACTATTCGTGCAACGATAAAAACCCTCGAGGGGGCATCAATTACCATACTATTTATTCCCACCTCGGCTCCTTTCAGCCAAGCCAACAAAACCGGCACAAATTACCCAAATCTCTTTCCCCATTATTGTCCCGAATCAAATCCACACTTTTTCCTTATCTAATCTACAAATACACATCCTATTCTTCTTCAAAATCAACGACACACCAAATGCACCAGCTGGAAGAATCACTAATAATATTATTTGCATATTTAACATTTACTGCTCCTTCATTTGAAAAGTATTCATGTAATTCTATCCACGAGTTAAAAATTTATACAATGTAGCATGTAGAATAAATAAATAAAGATACGCTGGTAAAGAAAAATAAATTGATGAAAAAATATTATATTAATATTACTTTTTTAGTCATTGAAGCATTTGTCACTTTCATACGTGTGTACCTTTATATTAAAATGAATGTTCTGACACTCATTACTGTCATTTCTATTTTTATAAGTTCAATTCTTTTTAGAAAAACCTTTTTACTCATCTAACTACATGACAAAGAATTAACCTATTCATTAACTTGTACAAGAAAATGATGCAATGGAAAATAACTAGGATGAAAGGATGAGTTTGCAAATTGCAAAATTTGCCTTGGCCTTGGAATAATTACAAAGCAGTGAAGAAGGTGAATGCATGTCTCTTTGTATTACTTTGTGTGATTTGGATGATTAAATTGATTGGGAGGGCAGTAAGAGGAAGAGATGGAGTATAAATAAAGTTGCAATTACGGCGTGAAATTGTTAATTGTAAGTAATAAAGTGATAGAAGTGGATTTGAATGGAGGGACAATGTAAACGGAGTTGGGGCAATGAGCGAGAAAGCCAGTCATCTATTATTGCATTGATTTGATTGAATTAGACTGCCGGGTCGAATTGCATTAATGGGTCATGACATGCAGAAGGGTTTGCTCATTGCTCCCAGTTTCCCTTTTAATCCAATAAAATCCCTTTGACAACATTAGATATTATTACACAATAGCCATTCCACCGTCCTATGCCTATATCTGTCCTGTATACTTCAGACTCACGATAATATGCCTTTTCCTTTGTAATTCGGGGTTGGAGGAAGAGTGACTGTCGTAGAAGGGTATGGGGAATGGTGGTGGTTGCGATGGTGTGGTGGTGCTAAACGTAATTTCAATAATGACTTTGTGTACATAATATTTATTCGTGGCATATGAAGCAAATAACATTTTTCGTTAAGCCCAGCTTTCAGTTCATCCAGTCCCTCAAACACCAGCAGCACTGGCTTAAACTTAATCTCTTCAACATTCTACAACTACAACCAAGCCATGAATAACAAACCATATCATGTGCGAGATATACCTAATCAGCAATATACTCAATGATACACAATTATAAAACCTAACACTTAATATTATAAGAGCTATAATATTATAGCTGTTATAATATCATCAGAATGTCTATACATCACGAGAAACAAAAGTTATACGTAAATTCCAGTCTCTCGATTTTGTCATAATTAAAACCAGCAAGAATATTTATTGTTAGTTTAATATTATTATCATTAGACTGTCATTTATAGTATTGTTTGTGTTTGAAAATGAAGAAAATTCAAAATGCCAAAAACGGGGAACACGAATAGAGAGAAAAGATTTTCAGAGTCTCAATGAATGAAGATGAGAATCTCATCTTGTACTTGCAAAGCATTTAGCAGCAATTACGATGATTTTATTGAGATGCAATAAAGAATGCATTAGGTATCCCCCATATATTTGAAAGGATAATGATAATAGTTTTGGTTATGTAACCCTAAAGTGGAAAAGTGTGTGCGTGTCACAATATTTTACATCTTTTTGAACCAAGTGTGGATGGGCCTTCCTGGCCCACCAGTTTGTCACTATATGGCTGTTGTAAAATACTCCTTGTAGCAATAGCAAGAAGGACACGTGCAAGCACTTAAGTCCCAATTTATGACACGTTTCATAGCTTTATGAGTTGTCGTGTATTTTGTCATAATGCCAATGCCAACATGATAATAACGGTACTGTGTCCCATTTTATATACGCACATTTGCAAAAGACCACAGAATTTTAGAACAAATCAATTTACTATTAATGTTTAACAACATCTGCAGTAATGCAAAGCTCATTGATAAAAATAGCAACAGTTACATGAGAAGGCCATGATTTTCTGCTTTATTACTGTACTGTAATGCATGGTCCCTTAGTGCCATGCCATGAGATACGTAATGAATACACCGACACAGAGTCCTTTCTACAGAGAATTTTTATCTCATATAGCCCGTGTGGAATTGCACAGTACTATTATTTCATAAAAATATGGAATAATGAAGCTTTCTTAGGAAAGTGGATAATTGGACGTTGAATAAATACAACAGTAATAGTACTAACTGTAAATGAAGAGGAGGGTACTCTAGACTTTAGTGTAGGTGTGATGTTGTAGGGAAAACTGAATCAAGACAATCAAGAGTGAGATGAGAGATTAGCAGGAAGCAAAGGCTGAATGTGCCTGTGAAGATGTCTATATAGCCCAAGAGTCGGAATCTATGAAGGTTTCATGTGCGCAGAGTGGGACAGTGGGAGTCTGGTGGTGATGGTGATGTGATGAAGAAACATTATTAGGTATATATAACTTTAACTATCTATGACTATAATAATATAGATAGCTATAATAATGTTACTATATTATTATTACAACCTATGAGTTATATTTATTGCAAAAAGGCATTTATATATATATATGGGAAATATAGCTGAGAGTTGGCATTGCTATATTTTTCTTCCTGATTGAGGAAATAAGGAATCAATATTTTATTTCATTTCCTTCTATCTGCTTCTATCCGATCCTCGTCTTTTCCCTGTTTGCTGATCGTTATCCGTACGGCCGCGGCGGCCTACGCACATCATCGCTTAACTAACGTCTATGCATTATCCGCTGTCTCTACAACAATTTCCCTTCAGGACATCTCTGGCCGCATCCCTAACATCCCTAACATCCCATTCTACTTCAAAACAATACATACCTATTCGTTTCTAATCCAACTTTACCTGGCAGAAACCTTACAATCAATTCATTTTTTTTATCATTTACCTTTCATTCCTCAATAAAAATGCTCATTAAGATTATGAACTACCTGGACGTTGTTTATTGCAGTCAACTTTATAAGAAAACCTTTAAATGATTTTCAACGAATTAAACATGCAAACATGGGTTTTGTTAATATATTATAAAAATATATTTGCATTCAATTTGTAAGCTTTAATTAAAGTACTGTATGAAAATGATTACAAATATTTAGACTCTGCGTTGTCAGCACTGTACTTTCAAAAGTTGCTATTAGCTTGTTATTATTAAGCATTCAGCATAATTATAAAACAGAAAGGTAAAATAAAGCTACACATGAGTATAATCATGTATAACACATAACAGCACAGTTATGGCTATAAGTATAGAAGCGAGTTATACATAGACAACAGTTATAAGAAGTATGCTATATATATAAGATACATTGATATAAGTAATAGTTGCATTGTAAAGGATGTTAGATTATACATCAGAGATTTCCTTCGTAACAGCATCATCACCGATCCAATAAAAGATGGAAATTCGATTTACATTTGTTTGTGGATGAGTCTTGCCTCGTTTTGGTTTGTTTGAGAAGCTGCTGCAGTTTCTATCTCTACTGCTAATATTCCTTTACATGTCCACAGTTGCTCTCTCAACGTCTCGTCGACTGATTTTGCGTGATACCGGTGATCTAATGCGAAATGCGATGGAAGGATCCGAATACGAATGGCAGAATCCCATTTAAATCATGTTATACTTGGAGTTATATAAATCGTAGATATACTTCTACATATAACGGATAAGTACATTATGTGTTCCCTTTAAAGGTAAACTTCCTTACAAGTGGAATAAAATATTATTAGCAGAGTGCTGCCGTGGGTGCACACGCGGTCCGTGGTACAGCACAGAATACACACAGCAAACACAGCTAAGGATAATTCTTAAATTGCGTTAACTCATGTGAAATGATTGACTTGATTTTATATTTTGATTCGGTCGCATACTCTCATCTCTCCTTCTTTATAGCTCTACCCTATATCATCGTTAACACAAATGTGTATATAGTATTGCAGAATCAAATGGTGCACATTGCACATAGCTGTACAAATACATTTCGATCAAGTGAAATTACTTGATGAAAATTGTTTACACTTTTCATCAGAAGAAACGGCACAAATTGACGCTTGGAGATGATCAACAATCAAATTGTGACCAAGTGCTTCAATCAGCCTTATGCAATTCTTTATTATCACATTCAGTAATAAATGTCCACAACGCCACAACACTACGTGACAAACACAAGGGCATTGTCACAAGCAACAAAAATACTTAGTGGGTGCTGTCCGTGTGTGTGTTTACTGATGGTTGAATTGTCTGTACAAGAAAGAAGTGAGGGATATATTATGACATGATTTGATAGATGGAGAATAAGGATGATGCTTCTTTTATAAAGAGCCATGAACAAGAAAAGACTCACCAAAGTCTAAAAATGCACCCTCATTGTTTGTACTGCGTGAGCTGAAAATTTCTAACTCAATTCTCTGATCGACTCACTTTTACTGTCTCCGTCGACTCTCCCAATGCAATAATCCCATCCACCACTTTGTCCGTTCTGTCAACTCCCGTTTATGTATTTTGCTTTTCCTTTCCTCCCATGTCCAACTCGTCCTCCTCACTACTTTCTTGTATTCCACACTAAACAAAATGTGAATGTCCATAAAACCTCACGTGACGATGAGCAGTACAACATTTTACTTTAGTAGAGTAGAGGTGAATGATTGTTAAAACTTTCGACTCCGCTCCGTACCTACTATATAGAGTTATCAATTTTCCAGATATTCAGGAACCAAGCCAAACCGAAGTCGGTACTATCTAATCCCAAACCAGCTCGCTAAAAATGTCTAGGAACCAAACCGGAACCGTATAAGTCATGCTAAAACTGGAACCAAACCAACGTTTTAAGCAGAACCCGTTGTAAAATCCCAAAATTAAAGAAAAAACCAAACTGGGACGGTGTGGTTCGGTTCTTTTGGTTCAATTGACACCTTTAGCACCTACCACCCCACTCATCTCCGTCCCCGCATCCCATGAGAGATATACTACCCCTAAAACTCGTATCAAAATTTTGGACTAATTCGCCTAACTCCGTAACAAATTACATACGATCAATTTGAAACTTAAATTGATGTAAATCATATTATTGTAGGCATGTCTAATTTTAAAACTCTCTGTTAAAACTGAATATTTTATTATTAACTCGGCCGAACACTATTAGAAATAGCTTCCCAACTCCTCACAAAGTACCATTTCCTTATATTGTACTCTCCATTCCGTAAGCTGCTCCGTATACGGTGTTTATTGCAGAGTACGGATTCCGTCGTACATCTCTATTGCATAGGTAGCACACTCAAAATGCTATGTACTCCAAACTCCAAACTGTTGTACTGTCCATACAATTTTACGATAAAATAAAATAACAACCGTGAGACGGTAAAAGCCGAAAGAAGACGGAATAACACTAATGTTGTCCATTTCGTCAATAAATGTCCATAATGTACAACATCTTTCCGTGCATTTACGTAAATCTTAAGATAAGTGTAATACCCCCTAATATAGGCAAGTACTATACAAATCTTCACAGGCAGAAAAAAGTAGACCATCCTGCAATTTGTACTTTTACTGTCGCATTTCTCATTTCTCTGTGTTATACACATATATTGGCATGAGAGAGTGTGACGGATAGGAAAGTGACCAATAAAACGGGAAAAAGACAGTCTGTGGTTTTCTATCGAATTTTTGAATGCTGATGATGGGATGACTACAAGGAAAGGAACAAAAAACGGAGTAGGTACTTACATAAAATAACAAGACAAACGATGAGATAACAGAAACGTGTTGACGATGGTGGAGGAGATCTGGGCGCTAAAACGACTAGAGATTATGAGAATGTCCATCCCTGCACTGCAGACAGTTTGAAAGGGGCTGCTGCATGGCTGCTATACTACTAAAGTCTGTAGCAGAGACAATAAGAGCCAGAAACACACAGGGAAGACGAAAAAGATTGTACTAGAAATAGAAATGTATGTCGACCACTTCTGGTTCTTCGGACCCACTTGACGTTCACAAAGACATCTCTTCCATTATACAATCACGCACTACTTCCCCCGCACCGCACTACACAAACAGCATTACACACTCTCTCTCTCTTGGGTGGATTCCTTGTGAATGTGTATGTACTGGGATGAAATGTCTTGTAAATAAAATAATGTCAACGAACAACGAAGAAACGGAACATGAGACATGACTACAAGACATCATGTAAAACTTCTGCCGCTCCTGCGACTCGACAAAAGAAATAAAAAAGGTCGTGTGTGTGGAGTTATGTGACTTGTTCTGATATTTCTATGACGTGCATGTCACTTTAGTCCTAGCCCTTCATATTTTATAGGAAGAGAGATTTATACGAGTTGCGTTTACTGTACTGTAAGGTATATGTTGGTTATCTTATGGCGTGAAACATTTTTATTGCGTTGTTATGCTTTTAACTCGCACAGTCAATTTGACTAACAATGCTTGATGTGCCCAATTGACATGTCATAACATAACAAACCACCACACGGCATGAAACACCCAAATCATCTTGAAAGGTTTGAAGAATGGACAGTTCTGGGGGTTGTGGAGTGTGTAACTTATTTTTCTTCCAGAATTCATAAACACAAGAAGAGTCGCACACACAAACACCCATTTTGTCACCATCATCATTTCTCACTTCGCCCTTTTCTCGTTCCGAATCCATCTGACACGTTTCCCCACTTTTCATAAAATTCTTTCTCCTCCAAACACTCATCGCACAACACACACACTCGGCCTTAATGTCACCTTTAAATATTAACTATCACTTTCATTCTCAATATGAACTACTAAATAATGTAAGTCGTACACCTTCATAAAGCGTCTTACCCTACTGTACTAAATATTTGGAAGCGAGTTGTTACCCCCAAAAGATTAAAAGCTTAGCAAAGGTAAAAAAGATAAAAATACGACGCAGGCCATTGAAAAGGTACGCTAAGGGACCGAAGGTACGAAGTGTAGCAGTACAAAACACTAACTCTGTTTAATGTTAGAAACAATATTTAAGGCACTTTGTCTTATACCGTTTTACCTTCATTCAAGAATATATATTATAATGCAATTTATAACTTTATTCTGAATGTACAAGAAAATGATTTTGTATTATGTTGAATTTATTGGAAAGATTCTCCGTTAATTAATAGTAACTCCGAACTCATCCCTTACATTGATGATTTGAATAAAACCAAGTAGTCAAAAAAGCAATATTAGTAATCAGGGGTGACAATGTCAATAATATTGACATGAAATTCTCACTGCCAGTACTAATAATAAATATGAGACTCGTTCATCTAGAATCTGTAGTAGATCTATTTATTAATTATCGTAAGATAATTATTGTGAATTACTTTCCTGTCTGTCTGTCTGTGCGTTTGTTCGCAACCTCTACAACATACAGCAACACAATCACATTATATCATTGTCAGTTCCCACTTATATGTCCCACATAAACACAAGGATACTCAAATATGTCTCAAAGCACCCCAGCTTAGCCCACATTTGTCTTTTATCACCAAAATATAAAAAATATATTCTGAAAATATAAAATTTGTCTTTTATCACCAAAATATATAAAATACATTCTGAAAACATATGCTTACGATAATTCTATAGTCCGTTTTGTAAAAAGGGGTTTATTCTCATCTGCCAGTCCCAGATTTGTAGCCAAATATGACTGTGAAACAGTCAGATCTGACTGCCAAAAAAACAGTCAGATCTGACTGTTAAAAACGTCCACCTCAAACCACCCTGCTATACTTTCTTGTAACTATTCAAATTCTGTTGCATGCAGGTAGGTTTTGGTATATAAGAAATTTTTTGAAAGGATTCTTTATTTCGGGGGTCAGTCTCAGGGGAATCACTTCACATAGCCAAAGCGTGGCGATTTACTTATCCCCCTATAGTTCAGTCCCCATATGTGCTAGGGCCGGTAACAAAACACCATTCTGACCGAAATTTTTCCCTCTTTTTAATGAGGCCAATTTTAATTTCATAAATTAATAAGAAATTGTTGTTCACAGCCAAAAACTGAAATACAGTCAGATATGACTATCAAAAGAAGGGAGTACATGTAAAGTAATAGGAATTGACAGTCAGATCTGACTG